>JBBBDQ010000202.1:5350000-5372500 GCA_037127315.1 Ascarosepion bandense | reverse complement strand
CGAGGATTATAATCAGGAAACGTTTTCTGAGAAATTCAGTTATGCCGACTTTACATTAATTCAAAAGAGCTCCAGTGTCCGTTTCGCAAACAGAAAACGGGATTTCTGTTCAGTTATATGTTTTTAGGCTTTTTCTTAATAAACAAAATTTACTCTTTCATTCACTCTGTCGGCGACTGAACTTAACAGTAATTAAATTTTGAACAGGACGAGGAAAAGTTATATAGCACTATTTTCCTACAAAATATTACTAAAATATAATTCTTCTTCTTCTTCTTCTTCTTCATTTTTGTGCCTTGGCTTTTCAGGACGTAGGCGATCATGGCCTCCCACGTCTCACTATCTCTGCTGGTTCTTAGCACACTTTCTTCTGTAACACCACGCAACCTCTGTTCTGTCATCCGCCTGCTCAGGCCGTTCAAATAGTTATCCGCTGCTTTCCTCTGTCTTTTTTCTATCTATCTCCCATTAGTATCAGGTTCTCCAAGCCCTCTTTCCTTGTTGCATATCCCAGGAACTTTAGTTGTCTCTTCTTGATGAACAATATTAAATTCCTTTTTGTTTTCATCCTTTCCAAAACCTCATCATTGCTCATATGGTCGGTCCACGATATCCGCAAATTTCTTTACAACTACATTTCTGCTGCTTCAAGTTTTTTCTTCATCTTTGGTCATATTGTCCATATTCACTGCTATACTGAAAAGCTGATATCACATTGCAATCTAGTATTCACTTCTTTGTTTATAGTGAAATTTTCCTGTCTCTTAATACTTTACGCAGCTTCTGGAACGCGTCTTTCGCCACGCCAGTTTGCCTTCGGATCTCTGTGTCGCACTTTCCGTCTTTTGTTAGAAATCTTCCCATGTATTTAAATTTTTTTACCTAGTTGATTTTAGTATCTCCCAACCTTATTTGTCATTTTGGGCTTCTCTTTTTGCTGATGATCATTCATTCGATTTTCTTCCAGTTTATTTGTAGTCCTTTTTTGTCACATTCTTCAGATATCTCCTGTAGGAGGTCTTGTAGTTTCATTTACGTGTCATCAGCACTGTATGTCTGTGTAGCGTATATTCTTTCTATTGTGACCTCTGTTTTTTAAATCTTGGCATAACATATACGGTCCTCAAAATAATCTCACTGTACAAGTTGAACAGATCCGATGAAAAGATGCATGATTGGTTTACGTCCCTTTCTATCTTTGTATATCTGCTGACTTCGTTACCTATCCGTATGCAGGCAGTTTGCTGCCAGTAGAGATTCTTAATTACACTTATGTCTTTCCCAAATATGTCAAGGCTGCCGAGTATCTCCATCATTTCTTTGTGGCGTATTTTGTCAAATGCCTTTGCATAGGTACAATTCCTTCATTTGTATTGACCTTTCGGAGAACATCCTCATGATAAATATGGCGTTTCTTGTTCCGGTGTCTTACACGAACCCGCACTGTTCTTATCCTATCTCTGGCCTGATTCTATTTCTCGCTCTGTTCATCAGGATTCGGACGATAAATACAATTTAGAAACTTTAAAATACTTCATAGTTTATTTAAAGTTCAAATATTCACCTCTTTGAAAAATGTAACGATAAAATTTAAGGTATAAATAAGTTTTAATTATTTTTTTAAAAATTATTTCACTCCAAGCAAAATAGGGCCGCCACTGGTGCGCAGAGAGTTACGGTCTGAGAGAAAAAAACAGGGTACAGGGTTATCAAAGAAAGGCAAAAGGAAGGATGGGAATTAAGAAAATAGAAGATTGCAAATAACGTTGAATTTAAACTTCTCCAGATTGTAGCTATCAGTGAAGCAAGCAAATTGAAGCGAGTTCCACAAACGGGAAGTTCTAGAAGAGAAACTGTTCGCGTAGAAGAGGTGGTTATATCTGGACGGCAAAAAGGTGGAAGCTTGACGACAATATAGTAGTACGCATAAATACATGTGGTCAGATATCCAGGGAGAAAAGCTCGTCAGGGCAGTAGACATAAAATACTTGTAAAAAAGGCAAAGGGAAGCCATTTCACATAAGTGAGAAAGTGACTGATGATAGATTGCCGAGTCAAGTTCTGGATATTGCAAATTCTGTATATTTGGTGTTTACTATATACAAATAAACCTTTACTATTCTATCGATAAAAAATAAAGCATGGCGTATTAGAATTTAAACTTCTCCAGATTGTAGCTATCAGTGAAGCAAGCAAATTGAAGCGAGTTCCACAAACGGGAAGTTCTAGAAGAGAAACTGTTCGCGTAGAAGAGGTGGTTATATCTGGACGGCAAAAAGGTGGAAGCTTGACGACAATATAGTAGTACGCATAAATACATGTGGTCAGATATCCAGGGAGAAACGCTCGTCAGGGCAGTAGACATAAAATACTTGTAAAAAAGGCAAAGGGAAGCCATTTCACATAAGTGAGAAAGTGACTGATGATAGATTGCCGAGTCAAGTTCTGGATATTGCAAATTCTGTATATTTGGTGTTTACTATATACAAATAAACCTTTACTATTCTATAGATAAAAAAATAAAGCATGGCGTATTAGAAATGAATTGGGATTTGAAATATTGATAATCTATAATAACTACGATTTCATTTGTAACAATTGTTAATTTCGAAATATACAATCTAAACGAAACCTATTGTAAAAATTCTGTGTGTCTTATGGGCCACGTCCTTTCACGGTGTCGACGATCATGGCTCTTAAATTTTCTTTTGTAAATCTGAATACGTACAATCATCGCAAGTCCTTCTTTATTATTCATTCACACAAAATCGTTGGTTAAGTTGCTCTGTGTGTCTCTGTCTCTCAATCGGCTTCTCAAGTTATTTGTTCAATATCATCGTTAACAGGATTCAACCAACATTTTTCCTATATTTTTCTCGTTTGTGGATTTATGCTTTCTTTTCAATTTAGTTTTCTTTTATTTTAAATCTATATTAGAATATTTCACCTTTATCTCATGGTAAGTACTTCTTTAATCTGTCTGGTGTAGTGTTATATATCGCCGTACGACGACAAAACAACAAACACGCATATATAAAAATATAAGGTTATATTTTTATTAATGACGACGAACCGTGTGGAATAGAGAACGGAAGGGTGAGAGGCACATAGAATGGGTTGACGGGAGTGTATTCTTGCCGTGGTGTTTCTCTGCTTCCACTGGCCGTTCTCTGCTGGCGAATCCGTGTGTCGAGGTCTTTATATAGTCTTCTAGAACCGGGACTTTCCTTCCGGTTTTGCCTCCCCCACGCAACGTCACGTAATTCCCAGAGACACCTGATCTGTTTGCCTCTGTAGCCATTTCCGCCGCTGTCGTAAATAAGGTCAAAACGACATCCGCTGCGGCCTCGACAGGATGTATTTCACAAACACCTGTCTTGTCGCTTCGCCGCCCCCTTCACCGACGGGAAACACCATCGCTTACATCACTTCCTCGGGTGGGGCCAGATTGTTATATTACAGTAGTTCTGTTTTCTTTTGATAGCAATTTGCTCAAAAGTAGTAGTAATATTAATATTAATATTAGTAGTAGTAGTAATAATAGTAGCGCAGCAGCTTTTTGATATAATCCTTTATCATAATTCTTGCTAGGAAGTGATTCTTACAAGATTATAGAATTCTTAAAAGGTAATTCTTAGAAGGTTATGGAATATATTAAATTAAGAGGAATTTTATGCATTAGCAAAATCTTCGTATCTCAGTGTTAGGTTTTGGGGAATGTTCATTTTTTCTTGTTTTTTTTATTTCTCTTCTTATTCATGTGTTGTTATACTCATCAACATCATTATTTTAATTATTGTTGTTATTATTATTACTATTGTTTTTGGTGCTAGTGGAACGGCTTATTACATCGTTATAGATAATTTAATTCGGAATTTAATTCTCATAAGAGTATCAAGAATTTATTTTACAAATTTGCTTGTATTTAATTTTTAAAAAAATGAATACCAGGTATTTTTTTAAATATATTGCTGTTAATTTTTCCAAATAACTTCCGTTTTTTTACGAAAAATATATTGTTTTTATTTTTATTTTTTGATAAATATGTTATACTTGTAAATTTTGCTGGTAATAATTTTTTGTGAAAAATATATTGTTATTGTTATCATTGTATTTTGGTTGCAAAAATGTATTGCTGGTAATTTCTTCACCCAATATATTTTTTGGCAAAATATATAATGCTCGTAGCATATATATATATATATATATATATATATATATATATAGGCGGTACAAACCCAGGAGAGGTTTGGTAAATAATCCAGGATAAGTTTCGTAAATAACCAAGGAGAATCCTAGTAATATCGTAAAAATGAGACCTCAAAGTATATTAATTTAATTCACAGACCGGAGATTTATCTACTTATATGTAAATTCAGACAAGATTTAGAGCGAAAATAGCCATTTTCAACATGTCATTTTAAGACATGCATTGTCAAACCCATTTAAACAAAGAATGAGGAAAAACTTCTAATGTTGGGAGAGGTTTGGTCTAATAATGGAATATTGGTAATTATAGTGTTAAGCTAGCGGAATCTAAATAGTAATTCCTTTTATGGTAGTGGGAGGTATATGGCTTGACCATTGGTTTAGTAGTGACAGGTAGTGGTTAAGTTAACTGCTTAGGCAAATTTTTAAAAGATTATTGTGATTAAATATAAGAACAAGATAATTATTATAATTCATATTTATTTCTATGACTATACATGCTAGTTATCTATGTATGTTTATATATATATATATATATATATATATATATATATATATATATATATATTACAAAATTATATTACTGGTAAGTTTTCTTTAGAAAATTGCATTAGTTACATTATTTTTCTTTTTAGAAAATGTATTGATCATCAGTCAGTTAAGTGCCATATGTTTTACACCCTTTAGGTGATCATGTCTCGAAAGATACATGAGTGACTGGGCAGAAGATTATCCCGTAGTAGGTTGCCATTGGTTTCTGCGATAGACTGGTTGTCAGCCAAGGCCATTAAACCCAACCTGTCCTATTAATTAACCCATTACTGGAGAGGGAGAGACAGATTAATACCGTTCTCAAGGTTATTTGTGCATAAATGAATGACTTGAATTCAACATGGATTCGAACACGATGCCCCGATATGTCGTTCGAAGTCAATATCCAATGCACCACAACGCACATCCACACCATAACATCCACACCACATTCACAACATTGCGGAGCTGAGTTCGAATTCCAGTTGAATTCCTTGCATTCATATACGCGCAAATACCCTTGAGAATGTTATTAAAACTTCTCTTCTCTAAAGTTATGGGTTAAATAACAGGACAGATTGGGTTTTATAACCTTGGTGGTCAACCAGTCTACCGCAGAAAATAATTGCAACCTACTGCGGGATAATCTACTGCCCAGTCAGTAATGTCTCTTTCGAGACATGATTACCCAAGCGTGTATCACGTATGGCACTTAACTGACTGTATTGATCATACTACTTTGTTTTCATTACAGAAATGCATTGCTTGTAATTTAAAAAAAATAAATTTTAAAGATTTATTGAGGGTAATTTTTTTACTATGAATATATATTGCTATTATTTTTATGATAAAATATTTTATATTTTCATTGCGTTCTGATCCCAGTTTGGGTGCTAATCATTTGCCCATAGCAGAGATCCTAGCAGCTGCTGCAACTCCATGTCGGGGCAGAAATGGAAACAACTGCAATTAAGACGTCAAAACCTCCTGATCACTGTACTTGTTTCTGGATATAGTTTACTGTCATACGTAGACTATTATTTTACGCATGTTCATAATAGTAGGAAATATTAAATGGTCATATAACGGTATCAAGTTTCTTTTGTAATGCAGCAGATTACTTCATATTTTATATTTTTTAGTAAAGCCGTCATCTGGTTGCACAGTCTTTTCTTCAGCATATTTCTACCCTGCCCCAGAATTCTATAATGACTAGCACGAATTACACGTTTGTTTTGCATAACATAGATTGATTATTTTTACACCTTCTTTTGTATTCTCTGTCGTGGAGAGGCTCAACCCTATTTCCTTTATTTCATTTCCTTTGGGGTCTTTATTTCATTTCATTTGGGGTTTTTATCGAGATTTCTAGTCAACATTTTTTATATATAAAAAAACAATGTATTCTACATTTTAATCTAAAAAACAAAAATTATTATCTCTGTACAGTTAGTATGGGCCAGGTTTATTCATTTAGACAGTGTAGAGCCGTTAACCACCCAATCAATTTCATTCTTTTATTCTATCTTGACCAATTATCTCAGTCAGTTGAGTGCCATACGTGATACATGCTTTGGGCAATCATGTCTCGAAAGAGACATGACTGACTGGGCAGAAGATTATCCCGCAGTAGGTTGCTATTGCTTTCTGCAGTAGACTAGTTGCCACCCAAGGCTATAGAACCCGACCTGTTCAATCATTTAACTCATAACTGGAAGCATGAGACAGATTAATACCTTTCCCAAGGGTATTTGTGCGTAAATTGATGCAAAGAATTCAACTAGCATTTGAAGTCGACTCCCCAATTTGTCGTTCCGAGACGATATCCACTGCTCCACAAAGCACATCCAATTATCTACATCGTCTGCCTATATCGTTTGCTGACTCATTTTTAATATTTCTAAGCAATATTCTTTGTAGATGCACTAGCCTTTCCAAACAGATGCGAAAGATTCTTTGATCGACTAAAAACGTAAAATAAAAAATAACAATTATGTTGCAGTTGCTTTGGAAGGATCGCAATTTTTTTAGTAACCATCTCGAATATATTTGATTCTGATGGCGTTGGTTTGTGTCAATTTCAATATTAACTCCATTTTTTTCTCTTGAGATTTTCTTTACGAAACCATCTCCATGTGGATTCAATTGACATTCTCTCCAATTTGCTATTCGAAACAGCGATATAATTTCCTATTCTCTCTCCCAGGTTTGTTTTATCGTTGTTTTTCTGTTCATTCTTATGGCCGTTTGGTTTGTGTGAGTTGTCTTTCGTTGTTCAATCTTTTGCATTTTTGTGTATCATTGGTAGCATAATAGATGATAACATATTCTTTCTTCCTTACATACTTTAACATACACTCTGCCTACATTGCCATTCTGAATAATAAATACGAAGTTAGGCACATTTTCACTTCAAGAAATGTACTTCACAATGGAAACTGTCCAGGTGTTTATCTGTTTAAGTTTCTGCTGCAAGGGCTCCGTGTACACATTGAGTTTTAACGTCTTTTTATCATTTTATTCAAGAGATCATGTGGCAAAATATCCGCAATTTTGATTTTTTTTGCTCATCATTATTCTGTTTGTTTTATATTTCAGTTTTTTTATTATATATATATATATATGTGTGTGTGTGTGTGTGTATTTATATATATATATATACATGTTGACAATAATTCTTGGTATGTTGGATTACAAGATATTTCTTTAGAATTTTTAGTATTCATTCCCGCGCTTTAATTACGATCGCGGCTGCAGTTATCCGAGATTCCAGAGCAATTTCAGTTATCTAACAATGTTCACATACGTCTCTGTTGAAAGTTCTATGTGTAAATATTGGGGTTTCCCACCCCTGACAGTCGGTAGGTTATTCGACAGTTTCTCGTCATTAGTCTAGCTCTTTGATATTGCAATTTACAGGCATTAGTCTTAATATTGCAGTTTGAGCGTAAATTGAGATTTATTCTTGGTAGTTTTGTCCACATAAATCATTGAACTTTTCAGATATCATGCCAGTGCGTCAACTACGATCAGTAAAAGTATTATATTCAGGTTGAACTGCACTTTTCTGAAAAGTTTCATAAAACTATAAATAACTTCATTTTTTATAAGTTCTAATATGAATAAACATAAACAAGGGATCTTCGAAGAATATTTTTTATTATTTCTTTTTATTCGTTCCAGCAGTGAATGAGCCGGATAAATTTTAAAATTAAGATTTTTTTTCCCTCGAAGAGTTTGTAGATTTTACATGCGCCAGTGGCTTGTATGTTGGAATTGTATACGTTGTATATTCTAAAGCGAATCACTATTCTCATCCAACCACGTCGATTTTGGTGATCTTAATGAGGTAACGTGATGAATATACAAAACTAAACCGTTGATTTTCTTATTCATTTTGTCAATTTAATTTTTTTGGTGGGGTGTTTGGTTCGGTTTCTTGTACGGCATATCAACTTTCATAATTTATTTCATACCGACAACATTTTTAGAAGAGATTCGTATGAACAGTATATTCATTCTTTGTAAGAAATCAGGTTTAATTGAAGTATTTCTTTGAAGGGGGATTATGTCGAGAGTCTCATATATTGCTGTTTATTATTTATTTACTGTATTGATGTAAAATATATTACTGGTAATAATACAATAAAAATCTCTTTTATACTTTATAGTTTGTTTTTTACTCTAGTTTGGGGAGTTACTATTTTCCCATAGGTGGCAATCTAACAGATGGTACCACTCTTGATCACAGTAGACCTTGGGATAACAGCAAATAAGAGTTGGTTCCACGCTCCTCAAAACCTCTTCATAGGATGCCTTGTTGCTGGATGTATCTTATCGATATACCCTGGCCGTTTGTATTTTCGAATGTTTATAATTTGTAAAATTATATATATTTTTAATATCCAATCATTTTTCTTAAGTCCCGAACATTTATCCTGTTTTTCATTTTCTTGTCTTTTAATTTATGCGCTGGTCAGACAAAAAAATCTCAAATCAGAGCCAACATTCTATATTTCTTAAATTGAGGGTTGCGTGGTCTTTCAAAACTAATTTGCTCGCTTACTTCGAACCAGATGGATTTTCACTCCCTAAAGTTTCTTATCAAATGTTCTATAATAATAGCGACATTAAGATTTTACTGCATTACGTTTTCCTAATTCTTTTGAATTAATTTACATTGTTGTCTAATGGTGATATTCACGCAGATTGATTTTAAACTTTAAGTAGCAACTATCCAAAAGGATGTGGGCTCCAATCACTAATATATTAAACAGTTTCAGCAGGCTATCTTAGTAGGATTTAATTAAACCAATAAATGTATAATTTACTAATTATCTAAACCAGAGAGTGGAACTGAAATTTTAGACTATCGTTTATAAATAACCATTTTTAGCCCAAGAAAGTATTTAAGCAGGATCCTGTACATTACAGACGAGTATGTAAGGTCAACGTATTGCTCACGGGGTTACATGAGACAGAAGAAGAAGCTAACTGAGAGAAAACGACAATGTACTGGAGTAAAATAAAAAAATAGATAAATACAGTAGCTTCATTTTTTGTGTTATTCATATGGATTTATTATTACACCAACACTCCTCACTATCTTTCATCTATGTCTCAGGCTCACAACAAAATTGTTTATTCTTCTCTTGTGCATCACCTTCGTCATTCGTCTTCTGAAAGAAGTAAAAGCAGTTATTTCATAATACTTTTCTCTTCTTATAGTTTATTTTGATAGATTGGCAAATTAAATAAGATCAAATGAAAGCGAAAAGGTAATGATTCAGCTAATTCTCTTACATAAACATTTATTTATTTCTTATCTCATTTTCATAGGCATCCGAATCGTCCATAAAATCTCAATCTATTTTCTGACAGGTTAACGAATATTTCCATCATTATAATTATTTTATCATTTCCGATCAGGAAGCAATAAGGGTTATCAATTAAATGAACGTCAGAATTCTATGAGATTGATTCTGCCTTCTCTTGGAAATTGCTGATTATCTACCTTAGAAATATACTCAAAGAACATCCAATAATTGATTGAGAATGTTATTTCAGACACATTGCATTGTGCAGAATGCTTACTTCGAGGCTACCTATTACGCTGAATTCATTGGCACTCTTTGATGCAAACATTTGTTCATATATATCACTGATTTTAATGATGATGATCTTGACTAAGTTCACAAATTTTCATTGTAAAGGCTCTCAATCATTTATAATACATATATACATGAAGGACTTGAAGATTCCTATTAGGTTCCTTTAATTTTCTCTTGTTCGTTTATTTTATATTTCTTAAGAGTTGTAGTATTCGTCTTTTTATTTTTATTTTTTAGCTTTGATCGCCATATTTATTTTCTAGCGGAAAGTCTGCTCTGTTAATTGTTTTTGCTTACTTTTATTCTGTTTAATTTTAATTTTGTTTTTTTTTGTCTGCCTCTAAACAAACTGGACAGCTGGGTCAAATCTTTCCTAAGTTATAAAAGTCGAACAAAAAAAGAGAAATTAAACATGCCAGACTCATCAAGCAAGAATACAACTAAGAAATCTTTTTCATGCTGAAAGTTTTTGCCAAATTGTGTCATTAAACTTTAGAAGACCAAATGTTATGAATATCTTTTAAACCAGGATGTGCTTCTGAACTCCCCCCTAAGTGTTACAGAGTTTCGAAAAGAGAATGGTGTCGGTCTTTGTATTGGACAGCTGGTCTCGCAAAATTTTTCACTCTACAAAAGACACAGTAATCCGATCACGGATATCCTTGAGAGTCAGACCACGAAAATTTATAAAAAGAACTAGGTATTTCATATTGTTTATACCTGAAGAATGCCTGGAAATTTCGAGGAGAAAGTTGATAACTAAATACTCCATCCAGCATAAAGAATATGAGGGTAGTAGAAGAAACTGTATAGCAGTATATGAGGTACCTCATTGAATAGTCGGAAAGCATTTTCATAAATTGAGCTAACCGAGCTGAAAAAGTTGTGAAATTGAGGAAAATTTAAGAATGATCTGAACCAAAAGTGAGTGAAGAAATCAAAGTCACATGAAGGTCCCAGGTTCCTTTCCTTTACTCCGTCCAGCCCATTTTCCCACAAAGTCATGGTTTCTCCACTTAATGTTTAACTTGTCGACTGCACAGTATAATTAGAGCGCCATGACACAGTCCAGGCCGCCAGCAATTTTGAATAGGCATACAGTAATGCTTGGCGTTCACGCCGGAACCTTTAATAGGAATATTCTAGAGATTTTGAATATCAATATGAGGAGGAATCACAGGATTTAGAAATAAAACCATTTACCATTCAGAAGTTTTGCAGGAATTTCCGAAGTTTTTTGAAGACTGTTGTTGATGCAAATGCCTATTTTATTAAATAGATTTACTTATTGGCATTTAAACATGTATTTGTAAAATCTTGGTATATGTATCTGTTTAAACAGTGTTTCAGTTATATTTTAACATTTGCTTAATTTAGTCATTTTATCTATCATACTCTCTCTCTCTCCTTCTCTCTCTCTCTCTCTCTATATATATATATATATATATATATATATATATATATATATATATATGCCAGTTCGGTCGTGTTTCAATACTAGGTTAAAAGCAAACGGATGTCTAACCGACTAATGAGCTGTAATACAGTGATAGAGATCTGTCTGCGGATGACTATATATATGTGTGTGTATACATCTATACAGGGTGTAAACGATAAATTGGCAGTTTGAGATCTCAGACTTTAAACCTTGATAAAGAAGGGACATTTAAAGACATTTAAGATTTGTGTATGTTTATTTAACTGTTTTTATTAAATACAAACATTTTATTCTATGCGTCCACCTTCTGCGTCCACAACTTGCTGAATGCGAGTCCAAAAACCACGACAGGCCTTGACAGCTGACTCTTTCTTGATATCGCGGAATGCTCGCCTTACGGAGGTCTTCAGTGAGGCCACACTGTTATGGGGGCGATCATTAGAGACTTTCTCAACATCGCCCCATAACCAATACTCGCAGGGGTTCAAATCTTGTGAACTAGAGGGCCAGATATTTGAGGGCACAAAAAACGGCAACTCTCTCTTCAAGAAGGTCTGCACTGTTTTTGATCCATGAGCAGGTGCAGAGTCCAGGATGAATATCACTTTGTTGGGATCATAGTTCTTCTTAATCCAGTGTAAGAGAACTTCCTCCAGGATCTTCAGATATTCCATCGTATTGATCTTTAGGCCCACTTCAATGAAGTGACGGGGCATGACTTTCCCATCGCTGTCAATAGCTCCAAACACCATGACAGAGGCAGGGTGTTTATCTGCATGACTGGAGGAACACAAGAAGGGTCAATGGCGATAACTCTCGAGTTTCTGCGGTTGGTGACTTCGTCTACCACAAACTTTTTCTCGTCCACAAAAATGCGAACAGTTCCACCATGGTGTTTCAGGTGATTGAGTAGCAAGGGGCTTCTCTCTTTACGAATGGTCTTAGATTTCGTTTTAAGAATGTTACGACGTCGTCTGCAGTATGACTTCATCCCAAGATCTTTCCGTACTGTATTAGAAATGGTCATTTTGGTCACATTCCGTTTTTCGCCAGGTCAACCATTGACTGTGATGGATTTGCTGTAATGGATCGTTTCAAGCCACTGAGAAATCTTCTGGTGTGGATTTTATCACTTCTCGGAATGTGAGCTTCCTTTGCATGTCTTTACCTTCCCTTAAGTTTGTTACAACACGATAAACAGTCCTAGGAGCATAGCCAGTGTCTCTGATAATGTCAGACGTCTTATGCCCGGCGCGGAACAATTCAGCAATAACCATTCTATGGTTAAATTCTACACAGGCACTCATTTTGTTAGTATTTTTAGGTAGCTAATCTGGACTTCAGACTCTAAAGAGTACAGCAACTAACGTTTCAGATCGATAATGCCGCTTTAAAAAACCTAAATTGCGGATTGAAATTACTGCCAATTTATCGTTTACACCCTATATATATATATATATATATATATATATATATATATATATATAGGGAAAGATAGCTACAGTTTTATATGTAATGAGAAAGTATCTTATTGCTAGAGAGAAAGAGATATTTATACATTTATAGAGAGAGCGTCTTTATATATATATATATATATATATATATATATATATATATATAGGTAGAGACACTTATATATATGATGAAAAATTTCGAAGAGGAGTTGGAAAGGAGGCAAACAAGAAGAAAATTGATACTAAATATCAGGAAGAGACAAATAAGTTTCCTGGGACACGTAATGAGGAATGAGGGCCTTGAGAACTTAATACTCACATGTCGGATAAATGGAAGGAGAAACAGGGAAACAGTTCGAGACGTTCTTGTGCTGTCTGAGAAAATGGTTGATGAAGCGGAGCTTAGTATTGATACCAAAAGAAAAAATACTGAGAGCAACAAGAGACAGTGTCAGTTGGAAGTCCATGGACACCTACGTCCTGAAAATACACGTCACTGGAAGATCAAGAAGACATCAATCATATTTTAGATTCCAAAAAAATGGTGTATTTCCAAATCAAAGTGCACAGGACTTTGTGAAAATATTAAATAACACAAACAATGTGCCTGACGCTGTCAGAACGATTACTGCTATCTACGTGCACTGTAAATACCATATTTCCTTCTCAAAAATACAACTTTATGACGCTTAGCACTATGGAAGACCGAAAAATTATTTATCCATATAGCTACTCAGATCGGTTTTTTTTTTCATAAGCTGTGATTTTAAGCCTGTTAATGACAGTACTATGAATGACTCAGGGAAACGATATCGAATGATCAAAAAAATGAAATAAGAGAATGAAACATTTACTCTTGGATTATTTTCAACCGATATGAAGAACGGAATTCGAAACCAGCTACAATTAAAAAATTCTTCTTGAATCTTGATACCTCAATATCAACATGATCGACATCTGTTGAATATCGCTATTCATTTAAGACTAGTCAAAGAGATATGAGACAAATATATTTCTAAATATTTTCAACAGACATCAAGTTGATGATTCCAGAATACCAAGTTGCTTATCCAAATCTCCAGATATAAGATCCTGATAACATCTCCAGATGTCATTACCGGGATTGAAAACAGAAAGTTTGTCTCTTTTTCGGAAACTACCTGAAATAACCACGAATCAATCTTCTCTATTTTTTTCTATTCTTCGTTACTACAGCAATTGACCTATTGTCTTTTCTCAGGTCAACGGATCAACAATTAAGTGTCTGATTTCACCGTATACGTTTACAAAAAGATTTTTGTTTTTTTATCAACTGTTCCATAAAAAAGTTCCATAATTCGTATCCATACTTTCCTTTGCGTCATAAGTTTTCATTAGAAATTAAAAAAGAATAATTAAACTAGGCTTTATATGTTTTTCTTTTTATATAAAATAATTGTAAATAAACACTTTCTCTATTAAAATTCACACTGACCTAACAATTTTTACATGCCAAAATTTCCTTATTCTAGACCAAATGTTTCAAAACATATTCAGGTTTCAGAGTCATTGTGGGGAGGTTTTTAAATATATTTTCTATCTTACATACTTTAAGACAATATAAAGCGATTTCAATTAAGATTAAAGAAATGCGGGTAAAATATTATATTTATGTACTTCCAGAAAAGAGTAAATATAATAATTTGTTTCTAAAATATCACACAAATCTTCTTGCTCCATGTGTTGAATTATAGCTATGGGATTTTACTTGTCAATATATAGCATAATAGACATTTCATTATTTTTTCCTTAGCTTTAAATACTTTTTAATACTGTACTTGATGAAATAGATGATAGTATTACATTCTCTAAAGCTCATATCAAATTCATGCTTTCTTTCGACTGTTGAAAAATCTTTTTCCAGTATGATTTTTATATATTAACAAACACCAACTATTTATCCGAGGTCTTTAAAATCATCAACATTTCTTTAGTAATAAGTAAACATCTCTATCCTATCTATATTTTAATAATTTTAAATGATATGGAAGTGTTTTTACACGTCAGTTTTATTGCACTTAAGTTAATACCGGTACTGTGTTGTGTATTTAGGTCATTAATAAAAGCATATTAAACACTCGTGTTTGAATTATTTTTCAAAACTGCATTCATTTACGTTCAAATAACTTTGCCGCCAAAATGTCGAAAATGGTACCAGATGATAAAGGGAGTGAACCTGAGAGAAACGACTGAGTATAATGGCATTCATGAACATAGCCGTTGACGTTGCATTTACATTTTTTAAGATTATAGTTATCAGGGAAGTAAATATATGGAGGTGAGTTCCTTAGGCAGGAAGAAAAGAAACTATGGGATAGAAGAGGCGGTTTCATTTGAACATATCAGGCTTAATTTCATAAAGTCGGGGCACCAGAGAAAGCGTCTCATCAGAACATTTGCCATTAAAATATTTCTAGTAGAGATAGAGGAAAATTGACTGAAGCCAATCTGCTATTAGGGTCGATTACATAACAAATATTTCTTTGAACTTTGTCAAAAACCTTGAGAAGAATAGAAAGATATTTCAGCGGTATTCAATACAGGGACATATGTAGATATACAGGATTGACTCTGGCATGAAAAGCTTTCTGGCAAGACACAGTGATCAAGATTTTCTTGCAGTAGCTTCAAATATTTATTTTATGAAGTAGCTCCACTAAAAGTCAGTTGAAAAGAGAGATCAAGAAGTTGCTGTGTGTTGTTCTACAAGAGTCTAGCGACAGTCAGAAATTGTTCTGTATTGTGGTTAGATGAGAGCAATTTCTCTCTTAAATCATTCCATGCTTATCGCATGCATGCTTGAACTGTTCCCTCTGAGTGAACGTACTGGCTGTCGTGGACACTCGGGCAGGAGCCACCTTGGAGGAGAAATCGCCGAACCTGCAAACGCGTGATACAACTTTTGGTAAAATAAACAGATTGGAAACATTCTAATTATAGTGAGCGTATTATGAGAACATAGCAATTAATAAATCAATTTCAGGTAAGCAAAATAAAATTATTAAAAATGATTAATCAATATTCCTACTGCGTTTTTGACAATATAATGGAAGGAATTTTCAACGAAATATATTGTGTTATATAAATATTTTGGTTACATTTTAGAAATAAAGATTGTCCTATTTATTTTTAGACTTACAAAATTTTTCCTTATATGATGTTTTTGTTTACATGGTACTTTTACACTTTAACCAATGTGGTCCACTGTGCGATATATTGTACTTTTGTTGAAGACGGGGAAGCGGCGCCAAATTTAAGGTTGACACCTAATCTAGCTACGACACTTGATCATACATTTATTAAAAGTTAATAAGCAATAAGACATAAAGGAAATAATATATCAATTAATGTTTTTCCATTTTAAACGCGAATAGTTTTTGAGTTATTAACAAATATATACACTGAATGTAACACGCATTCAAATAGTCTGTCGGATCTCTGGCCTGTCTGATCTTTACGCTCTACTTACTATCTTTTGTCAGTCAAGGGACATGGTTAAGTAGTGGAATTTAATCATGTGACCGGTTCAAACAGCATACACATTTTCTATTTGTTAAGAAAATTTTACCGGGTCATTTACCAATTTGCTATTTTCTATCCAATCAATATTCAGAATCTTAATTTTCACACCGGCTTGTGAAATTTGCCTTAGTCTGGGTTTTTCCAAACTTTTTTCGGTCATTCTAATCCATTTTTGCGGATTTGCAAATTCACTTTCGGCGTTTTAGTTAATTGTTAGATAATATCGTATTTGTATCTTATATGTCTCCAACAGGATTCGAACCTGTGATTTTCTTTGCGTGAGAATCAACTGACTCATCCGGTGCATTTGAAGTACTTAGTTATAATGTGTTTCACAAACAAGCAAGGAGATATTTGCATTTATATTTGCGTTTTTTATTCGAATTATTTTATTCTAGATACATTAATTTTGAAGTATATAGAATAAGAAATAATCCATAAGTTATAGATTTTTGACGAAAGTGTTTCTTTTATATTCCCTTTATGGGACACTTTTAAAATGAAAATATTAAATCAACATGTTTTTGCTTTTTTATTATATATTTGTCATTTTCTGAAATCATAATATTTGAGGATCTTGTAAAGCAACAACTACAACTCTAAGGATTAAATATTATCAAAAATCAGACAGTTATTTACATTACTTAAGTGCGAATAATACTTGAGGTATTTACAAATAATTTTTTGACATTTTGAAAAATAAAAATTCATGCACATAATATTTGAGGTGCTTACAAAGGATTTGTTTTACTATTTGAAAGAAAAAATGTTTTCATCCTATTTATCATGGTGAACGCGACATAGATCCCACACATAGAAATAGTGAACTCGATAATTTGGGGTGAATTAACATAACAGATCTTCCCTCTCGATATATATCTCTCACCCCCTCTCTCCCTCTCTCTCTCTCTCCCTCTATCTCTCTCTCTCTCTCTCTCTATCTATATATATATATATATATATATATATATATATATATATATAAAGATTTGTTATGTTAATTCTCACCAAATTATTATTATCATTTTTGTATATATATATATATATATATATATATATATAAGTATAATAATTTCGAAAGAAGAAAGGCGTATCATTTAGATTATATATTTTATTTGGTCATTCAAGACATACGTTTAAAGAAGAATCTTCAAATTCCACGTGTCGTGTCCCTTCAGGATGTAGGAAATCATGGCCTTTCTCGTTTCCCTATCCCTAGTGGCTCTTAGCAAGCATTCTTTTGTTTCCCCACCCAAACCCCGCTCAGGGTCATCAAATATGTTATCCGCTGCTTTCCCTTATCTCTCTTTTCCTCTATCTGACCTGTGAGTATCAGATTCCCCAAGCATTCCTTTCTCATATCATCTCCCGGGAATTCTAACTGTTTTTTCCTGATCATCTCCAAATATCTTATATATGAGAAAATATTGGTAATCGAATGACAAATATTTCAACTCAATGCAATGCGTTGCGACCTTGTAAAGGACTTTTTCAGACTAAATATTTTACTAATGTAATCATGTTGTAGGGTGATCGAACGAAAATATATAAGACGTCCATTATAATAATTTTCGTGTATCTAAACTCACTTTATTTTAATTCGTTTCCAAAATTAGCAATATGGATGTAAGTCTGTTTGCAAATATTATCCTAAGTTTACGAAATAACGCAATAACTGGTAAAGTTACCGTTTATAATAAACATGACAATAGCGTATTATTCTGTGTTTAGAGCTAATACTGAAAAACATTGATTTTGTGGTTTTGTTGTTCTATGCAACGTCATTATTCATTTTCTAATAATCTAAAATGAGTAACTACCCCTATCCCAACAAATAACAGAAATAACTTTTAAAGAAACGCCTTCTTTTTTTGCTTGCATACAAAATAGGAACCAATTGAAATCATATAATTCTTTATCCCGCGGCCTAGTGAAGACGCAAGAAAAAGACGCATCACTTATTGAGTTGTGCAGATGGCGAATTTCCCATATTTTCTGTCCGTTTTTAACATTCAATTTGAAGGAACTGTTTGAAAAATGCACAATACTTGTCCTCTCCCATGACAAAAAACATAAAAAGGCAATTCTGGCTTAGTCCAAATGGTCTGAAATATAAGAAAGAAAGATGTAAAAATGAGTGATATTTTAGAATCGCTCGAAGCGGAAGATATAAGTAGAAGAAAAAGAAAATCCTCATCGGAATATGTATGAATGGAGACTTGAAAACTCGCCATCAAATACGCACTTGCATTTGAGATAAAAATTACATTTGTTCTTTTAGATGCCTTATACGATGGTAGAAAATAATAATTTTTAATTTAAGAATAGTTTATTTTAGACATTCAACAAAAAATTTCGTATGCAAATTTAATAACTTTATCTATCTAACGAAATGATAACCATATACATCAGAAATTTGGATACTGCGTAATCTATATTTCTCCGTACATGTATGTTTCTTGCGTGAATTTTCCAATAATTTTTCATCTAAATCCCTTTTGCATATTAATTAACTATGTATACACCAACCATTAAATGATAAGCGCCGGCACCAACAACAGATTGTTATATTTACGATGTAATACAACAAATTTAGATTGAAATTTCATATATATAAATATGGATAGGTAAGTAGATATTAGCAGACTTAGATAGATAGATAGATAGATAGATAGATAGATAGATAGATAGATAGATAGATAGATAGATAGATAGATAGATATAAATATTATTTGTAATATTAATATTTATTTGGAGATGGTATTAATGTTTAAGTTTTCTATGTATTTTCACCTTAAACTATAATTTTCATTTTTTAATAATGATGATATTTATGAAATCAAAGTTATGCTAGCATCATTTCGATGCAAAACCTGAGTAACGTTGTTTATCGAGACGTAAATCTTATTTATGTTCTCGGATGTTAGTTTTGTTATTTAACCGATAATTGAAGGGAAGAGACGGATTATTGCTTTTCCCATGGTTATTTGCGCGGAAGTGAACTCAAGGAAGTGAACTCAAGGATTTCAACTGGAATTCGAACTCCGTTCCCCGATTCAGCTGATGTGTCCTCTACATGAGCATATTTTGTATTGTAAACAATTCATTTGATAAATCCCGGTATTTAATAATTTAATTTTGAGTTTAATTTTGGTTAATTATATATATAAAAGTGTCTTCGTAACGGTCCTAGTATTAGGAATGACTAATCTGTTTGCGAGATTAGGAGAAAGAGTGTTGAAGGACAATTTTGTGTAACTTTTCATAAGCGTTATTAATGGTTCTTGATTGTTAGATTTTTTGAATTTGTACACTCGTTTTTTTTTCTCGTTGAGGATAAAAAACGATGTTGATAGTATAGAAGTTTGAAATTTTTCTCAATATATTTCTCTTCTTCATTTAGATATTCCTGTTCCTTAAAATTCAAGCCAATACAATAATCGTAAATTGATGCTGGTGTCCGTTGTGGTGCAGTGGATATCGACTGGGAACAAGAAATCGGGGAACGGAGTTCGAATTCCAGTTGAAATCCTTGGGTTCACTTCCGCGCAAATACCCATGGGAAAAGCAATAATCTGTCTCTTCCCTCCAATTATCGGTTAAATAACAGAACGGATTGAGTTTTATAGACTTGAGTGGGAGCCAGTGTACTACAGAACATAATGGCAAACTACTGCGGGATTATCTTCTGCCCATTCAGTCATGTCTCTTTCGAGACATGATCGTCGAAACGTTTATCACGTATAGTACTTAACTGCTTGAATGTCTAGCCGGTATTGAACCGTGGGGATTCTGATCCGCCCACAAATATTGATAATGTAAATTTGTTATACCATCACTTCCAGATGTTGCTTCCTCGGTAAACAATCCTGAAGGAATCGGCAAAAGTTATCCCTCGATGACTAATTAGAGAGCAAAGGACTCTGCACCAGTTGCAGATGATACAGACAGATAGAACTCTTCATGGAGTACTACGAAATGTACTAGGTGCTAGGGCCACTTGGTGTTACTTAAACCTGGATCGTATCTTACAGATCATGCGTACAAGAAGATCTCGGACTTCCTGATCCATAGTTTGTGGTGTCGTAGATCCTGTCTCCGAAACACGACGATAAACCGCAGCAAAAATTAAATAACTCGGTCTCCTTCGCTTTTAGAACGCAGTCTGATACAGCCGTACAGCCTAGCGTCCATTACCATTCTCGCAGATTTATGTAAAAACCATATCTACCTGTTCACAATATGAGCATCTAGCCATTGTTAAACAAAAAAATTCTCATTTATCCCACTACTAGCCACGTTAATTGGTGAAACTTGATTAGCCATGAAAGTACACGAACGACAAACAAAACTTAATCATATGGCAACACAGAACCATCTATTGTAACATTTCTTTAAACTTAAAAACACAGAAAACAAATGATTTGCGGACACATGTTTTCATGGATTCTTATCCTTGTTTTGGTTTAACGAATCTGCTCCCAAACTATTTTAATAAACCTTACACACACACACACACACACACACACACACACACACACACACACACACACACACATATATATATATATATATATATATATATATAGTCATGTGCAGACAGATCTATATATATATATATGTATGTATCATGTGACCAATACACTTTCAACCATATACATTTTCAATAGCATTGATTAATAGATTGATTGCTGAAGATATTGACGTCGGAATAGAGCTGGATTTACACAGGAATAATGAATGGGACGTAAATATGAACATAGATGTAAGCATGAACATACATTGAAATATTAAACATTTTCATGAGTTTTATAGGACATATTGTCATGTATACTTATATATGTTATTTATAAAAAGACATTCTATCTATCTATCTATCTATCTATCTATCTATCTATCTATCTGTCTATCTATCTATCTATCTATCTATCTATCTATCTATCTATCTATCTATATATCTATCTGGGTCCAAATATGTATTCATTCTATTATCTGTCTGACTTATTTAATTCAATATATATATATATTCTCGTATATTTTGCTTGTATTTTCTATCTATCTATCTATTGTCCCAACATTTATTGTACTAATGATGGAAAATGTTAGATATAAACAAAGTAACAGTTTGTTAATTAATCTACGTTCCTACTATTCCTCTCTCTCTCTCTCTCTCTCACACACACACACACACACACACACACACACACGCACACATATACACACATACGCACACACAAATACACACAGCCACACACACTTTTACAATAAATGAAATGCGAACAACAATTATATATTATTTCAGGATATTTTTTCCTTCCGTTCCCTTATTTTGTCTTTAAATGGAATCTTCGGATACCGTACTTGTGCCGAGATATTCTCATAAAAACAACGAACCCCTGTAATATTGTTTCGTGTAGAAAAATATAATCAATATTTTCCTCGGTGCTTTGCGTATATACTTATTTTGATAGAAAAATAACAATCACAAAAAAACGGAAATTGATATATTTTCGAATGAACTGATTACAAGTATTGATCGACAGACTTATAATGAAATATTAACCCTCTAAGACCATTCGTATCATATTTGATACAGTATTTCCCTATAAGGAAACATTTGGTATTTCCCTATAAGGAAACATTTGGTATTCATTGACTGAGCAGTCACTACTTCTTTCATTTGAAATTTATAAAATATTTCTCTTAAAAAATTTTTCAGGAAAATATTTCTTTCAAGGCTTGTTTTCATACTGTATATATGATACGAATGGCACTAGAGGGTTAACAGTAACTGAAAGACAGACACAAGGGGACTAATAGACATTTAGTAAATGTGCGATTGAAAAAGAAAATACATAAATTCTGTTTAACGTGCATCGACAACTACAAGGACTATATCCGATTTATAGGTTATAATTATATGTTATAATTATATGTTATAATTAAATTTAATTATACGATGTAATTATGCACTGGATTGAGGATTGATGAATACATTTAGACACTAAATATAACATATTTTGGTTTTATTTTAATATATTTGTTCTGATTTTTCTGAACACATAGAGAAAAAGCTTTCATTCCGATGTGATTTTGCAACATGGAAACACAATTCCACATATTGGAAAACTAGTGAAAACCTACTCGTGAACTCTAAAATTTGAAGTCCTACCCTAGCCTCCGTATTCATGGAACA
>JBBBDQ010000202.1:5120000-5345000 GCA_037127315.1 Ascarosepion bandense | reverse complement strand
GGAATAGAATTATCGCCTAGATTTGGTTGATCTAACTGTAAAAGGGCGAGACTTTGTTGCTAGTCTTGTTATGAAGGGAGCACCACTGACTAAAGTTCGTCAGAGCAAAAGCCATGAAAATATTTATAGAAGAGACAGAGGAAAGCCACATTTCCCAGATGAGAAAGTGGCTGGAGTCGACCTGCCATGTCTGGACCAATCACATTACAGATTCTCCTCTGAAATTGGTCGAGAACAGTGAGATGAACAGCAGGAGCGCCTGACCAGATATGACAATAGTATTCCATGCACACTTGGTTGGTTGATTTGTATGTGTGCAGAATTGATTCAGGCAGAAAAAACTTCCTGGCCCGGCAAAATGAATAACCTTCGTAGCAGTGAATTTAGCTATTGATTCAATGTAATTATTGCACTTGAGGTCGGAAGATAGGGTAAGGCCGAATAGGCGCAGGGTATTGCTTGGTCAATGCAGTGTATTGCTTAGGTGGCAAGAGAGATTACCTGTGATGGTTGACAAAAGTTTCGATTTAGAGACGTTGAAATTTAAGAGCCAGTTCCTACTCCAGTCTACCACTGAGTAGAGGTCTTTCTCAAGATCAGCAGCGCGGTTGTATTTTTCCGCCTTACCATATTTCTTGCTGATGCGGGAGGAAATAGTGCTGTTCTCTGCCTAGATGCCTAAATGAAATTTGATCACGTCTGGCAGATCATTTGTGAAGATTAGAAAGAGCGTCGACCCTAGAATAGTTCGCTGAAGGTTACCAGTGTTCGTGCGGTAGGATGTGGATGCATAGCCATTCAAGATGATATTCGTTATGAGGTTAGATAAGAAAGCTGGATCAGATCAAGCAAGCGTCCAGTGATACCATATAAATAGGTGCGTGATAGTATTAATTATTCTCTTATGTAATCTAGATTGAGTTCCTGTCAACTGTTGAGTTTGGTATTCAGCTATTATTAACGGCTCTTTTTGCGTAAGTTTCCTAGGTGGCGCTTTCTTGCTTCAATATTGACTGTTATGATATTGTCTGTGTTTTTGCATTTTTAGATACTTATAAAAAGATGATGCCTGCATATGTAAGTGTTCTTTGATTCTGATGTGCAACGGTATGGTGGTGCTGCCGACATAACATAGCAGCTATTAAGCCATAAATTAAACAGAGCGATATATCATCAAATAATAAAACGGCGCTTGCTATCACTTTAAAAAAAGGAGCAAAAAAGACATATCCGACTACCGCGCACACTTATATAAACCATAAACACACGCACATACACAACCTAACCCTCTTACACGTACACACACACACACGCACACGTACTTACTACAATTAACGACAGCAGTAACAGCGAAAGATGACCATCCGTTTAAAGCTACGGTCCACCTGCAGACAATTTGAAACCAAGTTCTCCTATCTTTCTGAAAATCAGATTCTGATCTTGAAATATTAATAAATAATAAATACGTAATACCCCACAACTTTTACCTTACTTTATTATACTAAACAGAATGTAATAACTATTAAATCATATGCATATTGTTAGTACTCCATTGCTTGACATTTTGCATTAACAATACTGTTAGTCAATTCACTATAAATATCTAATATTGGTCATTATTATTTTAAATCATATTTCTGATAATTTTATCATAAAGATGTATTTTAATATTTTTGTAGTGCTCACTATTAGCTGGAACCTTAACAATTATTACCACCCAGAGTTAATTGGGATCTGAAGCCAACAATAATTAAGAGGTGGATCCACACTTATCAAATTAGATTCAATCTACCGATCAGAGGCCTGGATGTCTGTTGTAGGTTATTGTCATGCCTAAGACTGGCTGTTTTTATTCTGTATAGGTAAATAATTACTCGAATCTGAGTCTCCCCAGATAAATCTTGTTTTTAAATTCATATTTGTCTGTTTTATTACTGGTTTCATGAGTTTTCCAAAAGCTTAACATTCCCAACGACTAATAAAAGACATTTTTAGCGTAATTCAACTCACAACATTTCTCTCGATGTTCTGTTGGTACAGCTAAGCATAAAAAATAAATTAAACTGTCTAAATGGGAAAGAGCATTGAGCTTGTAAGGACTCAGAAACTATTTTAACCATTTTTACACGTTGTATTTTCTAACATCCTAAGCGGCTATGAGAATAACGTGTTTAACCTGTGATTGGTGACGGTCAATTGGTGAGAATTGTTCAGATGCTCATTAGTGACTGACTGAGAAGGGTTGGTAGAATCTCCATGTGTAGTTTTCCGGTGATCAGATGTGTTAGTCAACCGCCACGATTTTTTTTTTATTAATCTTACTTTTATTTTTATTTATGTTTATTTCTTCTTCTTTTTTTTTAATCATTGCACCCCAAGCAAGGCATTCAACTGCCACGATTGAGCATGGGGTTACATAGGAGAAGGTGAAGAAAAAGAGTGGTTAGATATAGGAACAACCAACAGGTTGGTTAACAAACAAGGCAAGAAAGCCTACTCTATACTACTATTAGCCAATAACTAAAGAGTGAAGAGATCGAATCATACCATTCGCAAAATATTTGAAAGAGAAACTAAACTTATTTATAAATGGAACTTTGACTGCAGTCAAAGTTCCATTTATAAATAAGTTTAGTTTCTGTGTGTGTGTGCCCCTTACCTATAGACTCCGAAACGACTGAACCGATTTTCTTAAAAATTTACTGTTGTACTATAAGCGTCTGCGAGTATTCTTAGCTAGGTTTAGATAATCGAAAAAATCGGGTTATTGAAGGAATGGTCCGATTTTAATCAATTTTGATACACTCATAAACAAAGACATAAAAAACGATATACAGAAGTTTCAAGGTTACAGTTCTTAAAATAGTGCAGAAAATTGTTAATATATATATAAAAGTTTTTGTGTGTGACTGTTTATCTGCATGTATGTCTGTATTTTTGTTAGCCCTTTTATTTTAGATTTTGCTTCGAGTTTGGCTCTAACTAGGTATAATTGTAGTTCTTAGTCTCAGCCATGACACCATTTACTCAGAGGACTTATTTAGCCTTCAAAATACAGTTTACGACGAAAAAGACTTATTTGATATCGATACCAGGAAATCAAAATTTGACTTTCATTTTTCTTTCAGTCTACGTTTTCGCTTTAACTGGAAACAACTATTGCTTTTAGTCTTTCGTGCCAACATCCAAACACTCTGACATCCAGGACCATGGAATAGTTTTAACGCTTTCATTACACCCGAGCAGCACCGGGCTATACTGCAAGTGTAATATAACAACTCAAATCTTTGATTTTCCTGTTCCGAACCAAAATCAATTTCACCACCCGCACATTCTATATAATTACTTCTGTAACAAATAAATCATACTGGGTATCTCACTTGTACCTTCTCTGCTATACATAGTAAATATCAATAAATAGCGACTTGGAGATTTTTTTGTTTTTTCTTTTTACGAGGAAAAATATACCTGAAATATATGTATCTATTCTTGAGTGGCGTTACTAAAATTGGGAGTATCTTTTGCTAAAAGCATTGAACTAAAAGAGAAATATTTACTTTCGCCGACAGTTACAATATGAGGGATACCAGACTTTTATATTGGACGTAAAAGTAGAATAATGCATTGCCAACAGCAGGGGAAACCAGAAAGAAGTTAATGTGATAAGATTATTTAAGTTTACTTGTTCGCATTTTCCTTGGTTATACCCTTCAGCAAACTCAGCACAAGCGTATGATAGAAAACGCTGTCTCAGATCGCATTAAATAAAAATGCCCGCACCGTTTCCTCCGATGCTAGGTTCTCTTTCATTTCCTCAGCAAATATAAACAAGCCTTCGTCATTCACTCTCTTTTTTTTTATGAATCGAAGGTCTCTGATTATGGTTTTCATTCCAATACTTCATTTCTCTTGTCAACGTTTTGCTTCTTTTTCTTTCGATATTGTTCTATTCATCACGTTCCTATTGGGGAACCATTCACACACACACACACACACACACACACACACACACACACACACACACACACACACACACACACACACATATATATATATATATATATGTATGCATTAATTTCTTTCTTATATCTATTTTTCTGACCGCCATATTTAAACCTACAATGCTTAATTCTTAATTTTCATCTATTTATTTCCTCATTCCTTCATCTATTCATCACGTTCCTATTGGGAAACCACACACACACACACACACACACACACACACACAAAGAAAGAAATTAATGCATACATATATATATATATATATATATATATATATATATATGTATGCATTAATTTCTTTCTTATATCTATTTTTCTGACCGCCATATTTAAACCTACAATGCTTAATTCTTAATTTTCATCTATTTATTTCCTCATTGTTTTTTACAACTTCATCATCTAAATCATATTCTTCTTACTTTCTTCTTCTACTACTACTACTACTACTTCTTTTTATTTTTCTACTTGAATTTTTTCTTCGTCTTCCTACTCTACTACACTTCTTCTTTTCTACTACTACTACTACTACTAATATGAATACTACAACTTTTAATTATTCTTTTTGTGTCTTTTTCTTTTTCTACTCTACTTCTTCCTCCTCCTCTTCTAGTATAAATCTTATTCTTTTCCTTCTACTTCTAAATCTTTTATTCTGTCCTTTTTTTACATCTTTATCTTGTACTTCTTCTTCTGCACACAATGTGCACAATTTTTTTTTTTCTATTTTTTCTTCTTGTCGAAATATCGTAGAACAAAAGTTGTTCTACGACATTTCCTTCCCTTTTACTTTTATTCTTTATTTATGTTTATTTCTCTTTTAATTTACTTGATTATCATTCTTGTTATGTCATCCTTTTTGATTATTAGTTTTACTTTCATTCATGACCTTGCTTTCTTACATTTTTTCTTTACGTTACTTTCATTTTTAAATTTTCTCAGTTTTTGTTTCCTTCTTTCTTTCTTTCTTTCTTACCTTCTTTCTTACTTACTTTCTTTATTTTTTCTGTCTTCCTCTAATTCATTCTTTCTTCTTTTATTTACCTTAATCTCATTCTTGACGTGTCTTTTTTCATTTTTTACATAACTTTCATTCCTGCGTTTTTATTCATTTTTTCTTTCGCCTTGATTTTACCCTTCTTTCCTTCTTTCTTTCTTTCTTTCTTTCTTTCTCTCTTTCTTTCTTTCTTTCTTTTTTCTTTGACGAGTTACTTCTTGACCGTTCTTTTGTTATTTATTTTTACGTTTCCTTATTTTCATTCTTAACGTTTCTTTCTCCTTTTTTATTTGAAATGAACTATCATTCTTTAAGTCTTTTTCTTTCTTTATTTCATTTTACTTTGCCTTACTTTAATTTTGAACACATCTTTCTTTTTTAATGAGTTTTTCTTCCTTTCATTCTTCAACTTTCTTTCTTTTTAGTTTTCTTGATTTTCATTTTTGATATTTTATCTTTCTTTCTATCTTTCTTTTTCTTTTTTTCTTTTTCTTTCTTTTTTTCTTTCTTTACTTCTTTACTTGACTTTCTTCTTTGCCCTTTCTTTCCTTCTTGTATGATTTACCTTACTTTAATTCTAGATATTTCTGTTTTCTTTAATTTACTTTCATATTGATATTTCTTTCTTTCTTTCTTTCTTTAAGTTACATTCATTCTTGACTTTTCTTTGTCTCTTTTTCATTTCTTTTACCAACATTCGTTCTAGACCTTCTTTCCTTTCATTCGTTACACCCTGTCTTATTTTCATTTTTCACACTGTCCTTTCCTTTTTACATTCATTCTATTTATTTATTTCACTTACTTTTGTATTTGACATCCCTTTTCTTTTTCTTTTTTCTTTATTTTACTTTTGTTCTTGATCTTATTTCTTTTTATTCCTTCTTTCTTCATTTCAAATTAAATGTTAACTGAAAAGAAAAAATAATTTCTTTGGATACATACCGGAATGTCTTTTGTTGTTTTTGTTGTTATATTCTTTTTATTATTATTGTCGGTTATTATTTAGCTACACTTCATTATTTAATTTTATTTTCCTTGAAGCGCCTGTATTTTTCATTTCTTTTTCTATATTTTCTCCGTTTTCTTTACTTTTTATTTTCCTTGATTGATTCTTCTACCTTGACCTTTCTTTTCTTTTCTTTTTTGTTGTTTTTGCATTCTTTCCATCAGTAAATAAAAATAAGAAACACGAATAAAATTTTCTTGGCAGCAGTCACCTCATATTTAAAGCAATAAGTGTTTTCTTGTGATCGTTCTAATTGTTCTTCTTTTTCTTTTTCTACTTTTTCTTGTACTACGACTTTGTCTTCTTCGTCGTTCTTTGCAGCTCATCGTCTGTCAGTTATAATTTTATATTTGATTTTCTTTCTTTATGTTTTTCTTTTCTTTTAAAGTGGAGGCTAAAAAACAACTATGCTCTCTAGACGTTACTACCTTCAGATGAAAAGTGATCTCATCTTTCACATCCATTCGTCATGTAAGTTTTTTTTTTTACTGTCATGTAATGTTCGTTCTTCTACAAATAACAAACACTTGAACCTGTCTTGTCTTCAATAGACTCCGTTTTGTGTGTGCAGTCATTTAAATGATATAACCCTGATGAAGTCTTTGCCAACGTTTATTGGATGCTATAACAGCGTATTTTGAATGATATAACGATTCTACAATAAAACACTTATCGGAAATAGAGATAAATTTTGCACATCAAAACTACATTGTTGGTTTTTCGAATAAAAGCACAAGAAAGAACAAATTTATTTCAACACAAAATAGTTAATATTTGATATGAGACAAATGTCAGTGTTTCAATCTGATATATTTCAAAATATTTGAAACACATTTTGTTATTGTATTTTATTTTTCTTGAATAAAACCTAGACGTTTATCTTAATTTACGCGCAGTATTAAGTTGCCGTTGATATCGCATCAATTTATATTTGATCTAAGTATATATAGTCGTAAATTTTATGCTAACAGTTTCTTTTCTCATAATTTTCGCTTTTGGGATTTCCTTTCGGGTAAATGCTTTACAGACAACTTTAATCTGGCAAAATTGAAATAGAATGTCTATCGCTATCTGCTGTCTTTCTGGTTACTTTTCTCTGTTTTAGCTCATTATTAATGTTTCTGTTCTTAATTCTTCCGCACAAAATATCATTTTGTGTTTTAAACGTTATAATGCATTGCTTGGGGGAAAAGGATCAAAATATAAGATAGTTTTCCTCTTCAACAAGTATTTCCATCCAAATTTTTTAACGTAGTCACCAATATGATCTACATAGTTCGTTTTATGGTGTTTGGCTCCTGTTGGATGAGAAGCTTTCATCCCATTATAAAAAAAGTCATTGATTCTAGACATAACGCCATCTTTCTTTCTTTCTTTCTTTCTTTCTTTCTTTCTTTTCCTACTCTCATTCTTGTCTCAAATTTCTTTGTTTTTGCTTTTTTTACTTTAATTCTTAACCTTTCTTTATTTACCTTACATTCATTTTTTACCTTTCTTCTTTTTTTCTCCGTTTCTTTATTTTACCTTAATTCTTGACTTTACCGTCTTACTGCGATATTATTTCCCAGACAAGAGATGTTTTCATGTTGGGGACCGCTGATTGTCCAATGAGGCCACATATAAAAAAAAATAGGGAGCTTGATCAACCAGTTCAAAGGCACAATCACACAGAGCAGCCATTGCAATTAAGGTCATGTGTGCTGCTGTACTTTCCTAATTGAATACGACCCCAGTAGACTTGATAGGCTTTGGGTCCCGATGACCCAAGAAACTTATTATATTAACCACCATTTACGGTGTGACACCTTTGAGGATAGTCAATAAACACAATGTCTTTTGCATGCAAAACAACTGATGCCATCAACTGCCCTGTAGATGAAATAACATTAGCTTTCTTCTTAGCAAATGGGAAGAGGAGTTTGCACTACATGGATTGTCCCAATATCCAATTTTTCAGTGTTGTGATCAGAATAGTGCTTTTTTCATCTGGTGTTAGAAGACGTTGAACTCACCGAGAAGAAACCGGTTATGTCAGAATATGCTAAACTCTCTCATTGAATATGCTAATATCATTAGCTCTGTCAATTATAGTCAATCGCCTGTTATCTACCCACATGTTGTGAGCACAATCGAAGTTTTTACTGTGTTTGGCAGTTGCAGGAAGTCTATAATTTTGGTCATCATCTAAATTCTTTCTTTGTACATACTGTCAGAATTAAATTCAAGAGATGTGTCTTGAATTAATAAAATAACAAATTTTCAACAGCACAGATGCTATTACGAAAGAATCAACACATATTCAATTTTTTTGATTTTTGCTTTGAAGTGAGTAGTTACAGATGCTATTATGTGAGACAATCATTTTTAGAAATAGAGGTTTTCTATGCAGTAAGAAAGCCACTTTCTAAGAGACAGGAAATAAAACGAGTAATAAACAAAGATAGAGATCGAGCTAATGACAAAGATGTGTCATCAGGAAGTTATTTAATGTACAAAACGAGGCAGTACTAAAAGAAATAGATGACGTATAAGGATGTCTTTCTTACGCAAGGTGGAAAAGAAAATCGTGATGACAATGTAGAGATACAATAGGGCCTAATCTCAGTTTAGTGGAGATAATTCACGTGAGTCAAATGCCGGGCAGCTTAGTGATGCAACTTCATGCAGTGAGGAAAGCGGCAGTCAATTTCAGTTAGGTTACTAGTGCTGATACTAAATCTAATCCATTGCAGCTTACAAATTCATGATGCCGTTTTTCTTTCAAAGATATTTTTCCCATACATAGCAAAAATTTAAACTAGCAGTCTTAAATTTGGGAAAACCAAATACTCACTTTTTCCCCGCTCTCGTAATATTTACACAACTTAGACATAAATTTGAATTCCTAAAAATGGCTTCTCCAGACACAGGAGTATCTCCACAGTATATGTGAGATCCTTCATTTTTTGCTTCTTCTTAGACTTTGCTTCACTGTGTAGTAATGTGTGATATATTATTCTCTAAGCGGGAAATATGCGTATTTATGCCTATATGGTTTTGTAAATATCTGATAAGAAATATCTCTGAGCATGTTTGACATTTTTTTATTAAAGCCTTTCCATTCCGTCAGTGAACTACGATGTCATTTTATCACGGGTATGATAATTCCCACAACTGGAGGAATACAAATGGAAAAGTAAATAGTTCTTCCATATCTTTCGTCTGTTACCACAGGATTAACCATCAATTGTTAGATTGTTCACTTTCTGACTATGAAGCCGGGTTCGAATTTCATCATGGTCGATTTGTCAGGGAGGTGACTTTATGACTTTATGATGTTGTCGGTCGGGAGAAGGCAATCCAGCGTGCTTCTTTTTTGGAAAGTGACTGAAAAACTATACGTGTGTGAAACTGGGTAGTCGTCAATGGCTGTTCTAACAGGAAGTCGTAAGTCATTGTAACCAAACGTATGAGTATATTGGCTTTGTCGAGACTATAGATCATGCTATAAAACTAGCTCAGATTTAACTCATCTTTAAAGAAGCACTATGAGAAAAATTGAAATTAAGATAAAATGCGAACCATCTAACAATTCGGCCACACGTCCCAAATAAATGATGGTTAATTCTGTTGGAAGAGATCAAACATATGGAAGCATTCATTTCGCCGAAGTGCAAACATCGGTGTTTTGATAACGTTAAACATGTCAGATTTCGTTCCAAAAATGTGTATTTACAGGAAATTTTACTGTGCTATATATTCAAAAGAAACTTGAAGCTAAAGCACAGAGAATTTTTTTGAAACGTACAGCAGCTATGCTCTGATGTTAACTACATGCTGAGATTTGTTTAGATGCTTCAGAAAGAAATATTTTAATATTGAATTCAAAGAACGCTATGATGCACGGAAAATATTTGAAGAGGATGGATTGGAGTAATTTCTTAAGAGTTGATAACACAACAGTTCGGAAACGTTTGAAATCATTAGGAATGCTTCAAAAGCAAGGACACTGAGTACTGTAAGAGTTGAAGCCGAGAGACGTCAAACAGTGTCTTGTCAAGTGCAAACAGCTGCGTCATTGGCTGAAAAGGAAACATTTTTGGTACTGTATCGTAACCGAGGATACAAAGTGGATAAACTACGAAACACTAAATTTAGAAGATCCTGGGTTACGCCTGGACATTGCCGGCATAGACGAATAACTATGGTTCAAATCTCCTGCTCTGCATTTAGTGAAATCAACAGAGTGCAGTTTATTATGAGCTGCTCAAATCAATCGAAACCTTTGTGGGAGATTGCTATCGACTACAGCAGAGTCGAACATTGAAGAAAAAACGGCCATTATACGAGCAGTGATAAGACAATGCGATTTTGCAGCATGTACACGCAAGGCCACGTGTTGCAAAACGGATTAGAACCTACTTAAATTGGAAATCTTAACTCAGCTGCTATATTCACCAAACTTTACCATGTGAAATTTATTACTTGTTCTGCTCATTAGCATATGGACTGGCTGAGCAAAATTTTCTTCTCATGAAGATGCAAAAAAATGGGTCAACTCGTGGTTAGCCTAATAATTGTGTCGTTTTCCGAAGTGTGGTTCAGCATTTCCAAAACAATAGGAAAATGGTCGCTACCAGTTGACAATGTTACACGTTTCATACTAATGTTTTGTAAATAGAAAATTCCTTTTTATGAAAAATCATCGAGAACTTATTCAAGTTTCTAATATAATGCCAGTATATAGGTGATCATGACTCTTAACAGATTCCTTTCTGTATAACACAATGTCTTCTCGGTAAGAATTGTAAAGAGGTTTCCTGTTACCTTCTGAAGGATTTAGAATTCACAGTTCTAATTTCCTTAGAATGGTTACCACACAGGTCAACGTGCATAAAATATCCTACTGTTTATGACATTGCTAGTAAGTGGTGTGAAAGAAATTGATATTTATGCAAAAAAGAAATGCAACAATCGTTACAAAATTAGATATATAGGGCATATAATGTTAACTGCAGACACTGAAAAAGATTAGAGTATTGACATTGTTCGGATTGTTGTCCTCATATTTATTACCATTATTATGACGATTCGATTGCTGTACGCTCCGGCTTACTTTTAACCAATGTCTAGGGTATGAGTTCTCAAGGACATATACTTTTATACGATTTTTTACCCATAGCTGGGACCCTAACAGGTGCTACTACTCCGAGTTAGGGTGGACCTGGGAACAATAGCTCCTAACAACCTCCCAATCAGAGACCTTGCTGCCGGATGCAGTTTACAGTCATAAACAAAACCATCTATATCTGGTCCTTTAACGTAGTAAGGTGTTAGTTACAATTAGTACCTAACATGTCCGCATCTGTATGCTATGCTTCTTTGTTTACTTTAGCACTACGTTTCTGCTGATTTATTTTTCGCAGGCATCAATCTAGTTACAAAACATCATCCCTGTTACTATAAAGAATACTGAAACGGTTAGTTATGTCTATTATTAACCACAGGCTTACACTAAAACTTCTGAACACCATTTATCATGCCTTTATCATGAGTACATGCGAATCGGATTCTTTACTTTGTCAGGTAATGATAATGGTCTACTTTAGATTTTTGGCGAGTGTAACGACAAAGTTGATAATGCCAGAGGACTGAAAAATGCTGGCAAGTGAACAGCGGTTATTAGAGAACTGACATTTGGGTGGTGATATAGCCTTGATTATATGTTAATATTTTGAAGCTGGCTGCTTCACTTACTGACAGAGAGGTGGTTTGTGGGATGAAGAGTTTGACGCTTAGTGCTACGCAAACAGGCGTAGAACATTAAATGGAAACATTTCGGTTGTGTGTTGTCTCTTTGAAATAATGGCAAATGGAAGGTAGGGGGTGAAAAGCAGACGAGGTTTATTGTACCATACGCCGAACGCTAAGAATTAATTATTAGCTGAAGAAGATATTAGACATATGTTTGCACGGAGACACAAGTATATTTCTAATTTGATAACATTTTGTACGTAATTCTTGCGCTTCTCCCTGGAATGATATTCAATGTTTAGAAAGACATACTTCTCTTACTATCATGGGTCCTTGCCTGTAACTCCAGAATGAAATCTTCCTAACACTATCTATACTATGCCTCTCAAGAGAGAGAGAGAGAGAGAGAGAGAGAAAGAGAGAGAGAGAGAAAGAGAGAGAGAGAAAGAGAGACAGAGGGAGAGAAAGAGAGTTGTGTTGGTAGTAGTTCACGCCAAACCAGACTGACAGTCATACTAACACTTTCCACATATTGTCATTTCTTATGAATATATACTTGTTATTTCTAACCTAGTAGTCTTGTTGTTCTTTTCAGATCATAACCTGGTCCATAACAGTGACGACGAAGACTTACATTTATAGATAGATTTGTGTTACGTAAAATTAAGAAAAAATAATTTTTAGTTCGCATACTTAAGAAATATAATATTAAAATGATCGAGGGTATCAACGTAAGATTACGAGTGTGATCTTCTTGGTAAACATAAAAAAACACTAATTTAGCCAAACACACACACACACACACACACACACACGCACGCACACACACACATATATATATATATATATATATATATATATATATATTACTGTTAAATCTGTCTATAAAATTTTCAATAGGTGTATTGATCACTTGTATCCTTTACATCTTCCCTCTTTTCATTCAAATTCTAACTTACAACTTAAAACTGTAATTTCCCATTTTCCACCCCACCTACCTTTAACACATAATTCGCCAATATAAGATAAAGAATTTTTCATTTTCTGTTCACACTACTTGATGAGACAGTGCCCTTTCGATATCGAAACAAAATGTGCATTATGTAATGGATGATAATTTGTACATGTTCTAATCTATAATTTATAATAAATATTCATATCTCTATATTACATTGAGCACTGTTTGAAATTAATATTTTGAACGTTGTTAATTTTTTCTTCGTTCGTTATTCACTTGCATATTAAACTCTCACACTCTGGAAGAATGGTAGACACTGGCATTTATGCATCGTTCATTCAGCAATGAATTAGAACACTCTCAGCTATTGGGCGTGTATAATTATAATATACACACAAAAAAGTCTTCCTCCTTCTACCGAGAGCCCGTAGCTCAGAGGTAGAATCGCCGACAGACACCAATTTGGTCGTGTTTAAATCCTGGGTAAAAAGCAATCGGCTTTCTAACCGTACTGATGAGCTGTGATACAGCGAAAGAGATCTGTCTTCGGATGACTATATATATATATATATATATATATATATATATATATATATATATTCTGTCCAACTATAATTCTGTCGTCATCCTGGGTACGATGTTATAATTCATAAGGCCACTGATATATATATATATATATATATATATATATATATATATATATACATATTCATAATTTTCTGTAATATAATTTTCATCTTTGATAATTACTTATGTAAGCCCAATGCTTAGATAGGATTAAAAGTCTATGTATCAGTATTATACTTTCCTTTCTTCTTTCACCGATAATTCTATAAAGCTTATCAGACGATATGAAAAGCCATTACACAAAATAAATAGACAAAATTTGTCTATACTATTTAATGAAACATGCATCATTGAAATATTGCTGCCTAATTACACATAATGTGTGTGCGTATGTGTGTGGCTGGATGTTTATGTGAAGAGGAAAAAATGGAAAATTAAGATATGAATTTAATATACGTGTAAAAAGGCAATATAAATGAAAGCAAAAGTAAAATTGCATTTTACCAAAGGGTTTCGTCCTTTCATGAACTTTTGATTTAATAAATTCCAACTGAGAGTGAAAGGCGTTCTTAAAGAAAAGTTTTTTGTTTATATCATTCTATCTGAATATGAATAAAATTTTGTATTTCAACAGATAATTACTTGGGCAAGTGTATAATTTTTAAAGACAACTTATTCAAGGAAAGCCATTTTAGAAGAACACTGCTAATATGGAGAAAGAGCGTATTAGCAATACATCATCCACACTGAGAATTTCACGATAAAGTGTACCTAAAAAATAATAATAAATTTTATTTATAATAATGAGAATAATAATAATAATAATAATAATAGTATTAGTAGTAATAATAATAACAATGAGTTGCATATATCGATTCAAGCTTTGTAATTCCAGGTAGATCTTTTTAATTCTTTTGAAGATTGCATGAAAATCAGAGGATAAAATTAAAGCAGCTAAGCAAACGAAGTTATTTCATCATTTTCTCATATTTCAATTATCTTATTTCCTTATGGTAATTGTAAAATATTCATCCCAAAATTAATTAAACATGGAATCTTACTTTTATCTAAACAAATGAAGTGATGAAATATATATATATATATATATATATATATATATATATATATATAAGAAGGAAATTACTGGAAAGTAATTGAAACTCACCTGAAGCGAGCTGAATGCGTAATGCACCTAATGCCAATGACATTTCCACCGAGTATATGATTTTATTGCATTTCTTTTAATGTCTTCCTCTCGAATTTATATTTAAATTTAGGATCGCCATGAGAGAATGTACACCATTATATAGGTCTATAATATAGTTTTACAAAATATGGGCGAGTTTCACCATATATATATATATGTGTGTATGTTTTTGTTTGTGTACATCTCTATATATATTTATAATAATTTTCTAAACACTGGAAGGCCTCTTTTGTGAGCAGATACGTTCAAATAGGGCCGCGCAAATATTAATGGACGCCAGACTCCACGGGTGTATCAGATTGAGGAGCGAAAGAAGCCGAGTCATGAAACCTTGGCTGCTGTTTATTGTCTCGTTGATGACAAAGGATCCTTGGCACCACAAACTATGGAAAGTGTCCGGGATACGCTTGTTCACCCGACAACGAAAAACACATTCTACTGTCTGTCGATGACGATCCAGTTATCAGCACACGTGAATGGCTTTATATCTATGTTATACATCTCCTTGTACCGCATGGAAAATAGTTCCCGTATCCGTATCACTCTCAACGTGTGCAGTCTCATTCACCCACTGATCACTTACTAGGGAATAATAGCCCAAAATGCAGATGCGTTTTGTGTCTTCTATCTGAGACAATATTTGAACGAAATGAAATAACAAATTTGCATTTACAGGCGGATAAGAATTCCCATACAGGCTAGACACTATCATTAGCTTACGATTATTGTATGAGCTGAAATTGTAGTTGACTATCTTGTAATTCTCTATGTTCTCAAAACACCTCTTAGAGAAGGTTTCTATAGTAACATTATTTGGAACATACCTGCTAGCGGATGTAGCCCTGCTAATTTGAAAACATTTGTGATTCATTCATAATGATGCTCCAGCACATGGCGGAAATTCTTCTTTGATAGGTAGTGGAACACTGTAGCCATGGCTTGCATGTTCCTCCAACCTCTACCCTTTGGATTTTTATCTATGGGGTAACAAATATTTATGCAGCAGTCAATAGTAATATTATTAGCCTGTCACGTGTTTTAAGAATCCATTCGACACCGTGTAGCATTATTTAAAAGGGTGCGCTTGTCAATGATCTCACGGGTGTTTGCGTGTAAAGAAGGAACTTTTTGGCATTTGTTGTTGTGTTGAAATATAGAGATGGCTTTTTGGACATTTATGTTTTTGGTATTAGGATCCCGCCCAAAGTATTTCTAAAAGTATTTTAGATGCACCCTGTTTGTATATAATGGGATCTATATGATCAAAAATTGATCGTAATCTGACTTGCTGATAGAATTAGGAAATGTTAATAAATCAAATGAGACTTGATTTTCAATATCAGATAATGAAATAACCAGATAAAGAAAGAAAGTGGACAAATAATGATATTTTAAATTCTTATGTTTCTTTATAATACTCTTTAAGAATTCACGTGCATGTGTCTCGTCAGGCAGCGGTTATGTGCAACTTGTGTAAGTAACTGTATCATGATCCTAATCAATCTATGCGCGATACACTTATGAATATATATTGGCATATGTGTGTCTGCAGTAGTATTAGTAGTAGTATTTGTTGTTGTTGTTGTTGTTGTTGTTGTTGTGGTTATAATATTAGGCAGGTTTTTTGTTTAGTGGTTGTCTGTATGTTTATTTCAGGGCATTTTATGCAACTCACCTTGTGCTTGCAAATATAGGTTGACATAACTCATAAACGGTAAGTATGAATTTTATAAAAATTGCAGTTGTAATATAATGGATTTCATGTGTGATTTTAGACGTTCAATATGTAACTTTTCTTTTATGCTTTCTTTGAATTCATGTTTTGGTCGAACATATACTTCTCCACCTTTTTATCTTATTTAGAACTTAGTAAAGTCATATTTTTTGCATCCCCAACAATTCAAACTGAGTCCAGTGGATATCGACTCAGAACGAGAGATCGGGGTACCGAGTTCGAATTCCAGTTCAATTTATTGCATTCACATACGCACAAATACTCTTGGGAAAGGTATTAATCCGTTTCTTCGCTCAAGTTATGGGTTTCATAATGGGACCGATTAGGTTCTATAGCCATGTCTGTCAACCAGTCTACCACAGAAAGTAACGGCAACCTACTTCGGGATAATATTCGGCCCAGTCAATCATGTCTCTTTTCAGACATGATCGCCCAAAGCGTGTATCACGTATGGCATTTGACTGACATGATGTGCATTGTGGTGCAGCGAATATCGACTCAAAACGAGAAATCGGGGAGCTGAGTTCGAATTCCAATTCAAGTCATTGCATTCAGTTACGCACAAATACCCTTGGAAAAGATATTAATCCGCCATTGTTGTCAGTAATGGGATAAATAATAGGTTGACATAACTAATAGACAGTAAGTATGGATTTTATAGAAATTGCAATTGTAATATAGTGGGTTTCACGTGTGATTTTAGACGTTAAAACATTTATGATGTTTACATTTAAGAGTTTATGTATGCATGTATATATGTGTGTGCGCGTGTTTAAAACTTATGTATGAATAAAGAAAAAAAGGAAATTTACAATAGTCGATTAGTTTCGTCATTTCAGGGAATATTTTTCATGTTGTCACTTTACATGTATTCTCTTTCTGAAAATTTTTAACCAGCTGATAGATTTTTATAGTACCTTATCTATAGGAACGGACTCTTTCTCAGTCAATAAACACTAACCTGAGTGACTTCCAGGGAGGTAGCTGTGAGGCTCTCAAGAGATAGTCGCGAGACAGTCGAGACGCAAATTAACAATACAGTTCGGAGGTACAATTCTATTTGTTGACTTCTAACAGACTTAATTCATATAAATACTCTGTTATGTTTGAACATACCTTCCTGTTTCAGTGTCTATCTTCCTAGCCAGAAAAGGCCACAACAACTGGGCAACGAGTATATATATATATATATATATATATATATATATATATATATATATAAATGGAACTTGTGTGTGTGTGTGTCAGTGTGTGTGTGTCTCCGTTACCTATAAATTCCGAAACGGCTGAACCGATTTTCTTGAAAATTTACACAGTTGTACTATAAGCGTCTGCCAGTGTTCCTAGCTAGGTTTTGTGTCGAGGTACACCCGAAAAATATCGAAAATCGATAATCGAAAAAATCGGCTTATAGAAGGAATAGTCCGATTATAATCAAATTTGATACACTCACAGACAAAGATATAAGAAACGATATTCAGAAGTTTCAAGATTGCAGATCTTCCAAAAGTGCAGAAAATTGATAATATAAATATATAAAAGGCAAGATGTTTGTGTGTGTGTGTGTCTGTTTATCTGCCTGTATGTCTGTATTTTTGTCAACTTTTTTAGTTTAGATTTTGCTTCGGGTTTGGCTCTAACTAGGTATAATTGTAGTTTTTAGTTTCAGCCATGATACCATTTACTCAGAGGACTTATTTAGCCCTCAAAATTCAGTTTACGAGGAAAAAACTTATTTGATATCGATACCTGGAAATCAAAATTTGACTTACATCCATTCATTTTTCTTTAGTCACGGTTACTCTTTAACTGGAAACAACTATTACTTTTTAGTCTTTCGTGGCAACGTCCAAAGAGTCTGAGCTCAAGGTCCATTGATTAGTTTTAAAGCTTTCATTACACCCGAGCAACGTCGGGCTATTCTGCAAGTATATATATATATATATTGCCTGTGTGAGCATTATTGCGTTATCAACTAAAATCTGTCTAATATTACGTAAATGGCGATTATTTTCTAAAAATGTTTTTTTAATAGAACTATGGTAAGAAAAGTGACGGTGAAGACTACTGGAAGGCATGCTTACAGTATGACCCATATATGTAGTGAGCATACAATCGTTGATCATGTATGTAAACTGCTATACTACATTGGTTTTCGGTAGAGGATTTGATTGCATGGTTGTAGGTTTATTGGAGGTTATGATGTCAATTATTTTAGATTGTTTATAATATATGTATATATATATATTATATTTATATTATTATTTTTTACAATATATATATTTATTATTATTAATTTTATAATATATATATATATATATATATATATATATATCAGCATGTTTAATGAAAACGATAGACTAAGAGACATGGTCATATTTCTTATATAATTGTTCATACAATTTCTTTCTTTTTAGAACAAATATTTTCCAAGTGTTTTATTTCTAAATGTTTGATTTCATTTTTAGCTATTGTTATTTGTCATAAAACATGATTTTTTTAGTGGTGGTGCTTTAATTTTTGGATGTAGAGTCATGTAGTTTAAAAATTGTGTATTTAGGCAACAGTATCTGTTTTATGACAGTTTCATTAAAAATGATATTAAAGTTGCTGGAGTTCAGATTTCTTATATAATTTTTCATAGTATCTTATACATATTGTTATAATGTCCTCATACGAGGAATGGACACCTCCTCTTTCTATATAATTACATGCAAAAGGCAGTTAAGTAAACAGCGTGACGACAGCTAATACGTAGTTACCGACAGCTACTAGAAAGTTAGAAAGACAATAAGCAGCGTAGTTGTACCTTTCGGACTTACGTATTTCTATTTACCATTTTTATCACTTGTTTTGTATATAAGTTATACTAACACACTGTTTTGAATCTACCTTCTGTTTTCAATGTCTTATTTCCGGCTAAACTGTTTGCGGCAAATTTTCGGCGAAGTTTCGCCACAATAACTGCACATTAAACTGGCGAGGAAGATTTGCGTTAAGAGTTGCCACAACAAATTATAGACCAAGATCCACAATATATATATATATATATATGTGGGTGTGTGTGTGTGTGTGTGTGTATTTAGGCAGCAAATTTGCTTTTAGACATGTGTGATTAAAAAAATTGTAAACACTATATTTGCTTATTTTTAATAAAATCCGTTCATACTCACGGATAATCATTCGCGTATTATGATTGAAAGATCCCAGAAATGTTCTGTAACTTTGACAGATAATATATTTCAAGGTACATTAAATCCCTTTCAGTGTTCACCTTCAGGGTGTGAGTTAAATAACCGCAAAATTGTGTTGCTCAAAATTACTGTAATTCTTTTTCAACTTGAAATATAACGTTTCACAAATTGCTAGCGTTCATTAGAATTTAAATTTATCCAAAATGGACTTTTTATATGTTGTAATGTTATGATAATGCATAAAAAAGCATGAAAAAATAAAAATAAAACTAATATTTATTTTGGATTTACAACAACTATATGAACTAGACGTCTTACACTACATTTGTCTGACTATTCGTCATTTCTAGACATCTACAGTAACATTCCTGTCTACACTTACAATAGGAAAAGATTATCGTTAACACAACTGTCTTACACCAAGAAAACAACAAAAGCAAACTATAGATACTCAGATCAATGCTCATTAAAACAAGTAAGCAGTCAATTAATATAATAAGCTATGAACACTGTAGTAATGTTTATAACAAAACAGTTTTATCATGTTTTAACATGTGCATGACCATGACATTACAACTTATAAACAGTTTATTTCTGATTTCTTTCAATTATAATACGCGAAAGATTATCCGTGAGTAGGAACGGATTTTATTAAAAATAAGCTGACATGTTTGCAATTTATTTAAACTGATATATATATATATATATATATATATATATATATATATATATATATATATATATAATTCTACTGTAAATTTTTATAGATATATGTGTATGCTTTTAAATTTTTAGGTTCATTTATTTTAACACTTTCTTTTTTAATATCATCATTAATCATTTGAAATATAAAATATAAATCCCTACTTTTATAAATGCCTTTTAAAAGAGCAAACAAACAGTAATACACATTGTATATGGGGATCACATGTTCGTTGCCTTCACCATATATCTTTAATACATTTTAAATTATATTAGGAACAATCAATAGTGAGCACCCGAAAATTGCATTGTGCATGAAAATTCAGCTCATGATACAAGTGTGGAATAATATGTATTAAAATATTTTATATTTTAAAAATAGATAGGTCTTAATAGATCTTTTGTATTACATCGGACATTATCTTATTAACACAAGCAATCGATGTGCGATATCATATATATATGCGTGACTTGCTTTTGGTTTTCGCTTCATCCTCATTGGGGATCTAATTCTTTTAATATCACTTACACCTATGATGTTGCTGTTAGATATCACTATGATCACTCAAGCTCATTTTAAGAATATTTTTCCAGATTGTTTTCTAGCTTTCAATTTAAATGCAACGCACGCACATACGCTCGTTTCCACACCTCACATGACACACGCACTCAACATTTGTGTCCTTCTGTAGGTTAGAGCGTCCATATTTATTCTATCACGATATTCGCCTGAAGCAGAAACAGAACGAGAATGAAATAAATTCGTTTGTTTATTTCTAATGCTTAAGGGATTATAGGATTTTCTCGGTTGGTTTAAGTTAACATTCCGAATATCGGCTTGGCAGTGCGGTTAAGACTTTTACGTTATCCGCCTTTGCTTTTTTATCTTCTTTTTTTTTTGTCTGATGATACAGAACTTCCTGATGTAACTAATTCGCTACATAGAAATCGTTATGGCAAACATTGTTTATATACTGTAATATGTCTAACTAAATTACCACGTACTGCATAATCGGCATATTTTCATCTGTATGTAAGACAGACGCACAAATGTATTGTCGTTTACCTCTTTATTCTTCAATATGTAACTTATTTTATGCTTTCTTTGAATTCAGGTTTTGGTCGAACATATACTTCTCCACCTTTTTATCTTATTTAGAACTTAGTAAAGTCATATTCTTTGCATTCTCAAGAAAACAAACTGAGTACTAGATTGACATGATGTGAGTTGTGGTCCGGTGGATATCAACTCAGAACGAGAGATCGGGGTACCGAGTTTGAATTCCAGTTCAATTTATAGCATTCACTTACGCACAAATATCCTTGAGAAAGGTATTAATCCGTTTCTTCGCTCGAGTTATGGGTTTCATAAAAGGGCCGATTGGGTTCTATAGACATGTCTGTCAACCAGTCTACCGCAGAAATCAACGGCAACCTACTGCGGGATAATATTCGGCCCAGTCAATCATGTCTCTTTTCAGATATGATCGCCCAAAGCGTGTATCACGTATGACATTTGACTGACATGATGTGCATTGTGGTGCAGCGAATATCGATTCAGAAGGAGAAATCGGGGAGCTGAGTTCGAATTTCAATTCAAGTCATTGCATTCAGTTACGCACAAATACCAATCGAAATTATATTAATCCGCCATTTTTGTCCGTTATGGGATAAATAACAGGAAAGATTAGGTTATCTAGCCTTCCTGGGAGACCAGTTTGTCACAGAAATTAGCAATCTGCTGCGGGAAAATGTTCAGCCCAGTCAGTCATGTCTCTTTCGAGATATGATCGCACAAAGAGTGTATCACGTATGGCACTTAACTCACTGACTAGATTGACAATAGACATTCATTTTTTTAAAAGTTAAAATGTCTAGATATCACTGTAAGTTTTACGATAATAGTTTTTTCTTTTCGCACTTCTCTCTTTGGATCTCTCTTTCAGTTTCTTGCTTACCACTCAACTTTGATCTTCAAAAATTTAAATTGTTATCTATTGTCTTCTTAAGTCTTGTTTTTTTATTATTCTCTTTTCATAATAGTATTTTTTACAGACATTCTAGCACTCATTAACCTCTAGCAACTTAGTCGATTTTAATGATTAGAGCTGGATGATTATATAAAAACACATATTTCTGTTGCCTATATTGTCTTTTCCTTATCAATGAAATAATGGTCCAGCATTCTATGCGTTATATGAGGAGTGATATTACATGGAAATCCAACTTGTTTTTTCATTTCTAACGAAATATTCATATTTCTTTCATTAGCTTTGCAAGGAATCTTTTGTATTGTATTTTGAATCATTTTAGTGTCGCATTTCTATACCATCTTGAACAACTTTCCACATATGTAAACATCTAGACATTTGGCATTTTCAATGTCTTCTTAAAAGCGCTGTTTCGTCTTTTATTTTTCCTTTTCTTCACTATCTTGTCTTGGAGGTCCTGTAATTTTTTTCTGTCTCTGCCTCCATCAAATTGACATCTGCGTATCCTGTATAGTTAAGATTGCGTCTATTGATATTAATTCTTTGTTGTTCTCCAGCTTCTTTGAATAGACATACATGTTAAATGCGGTGAGATGATACAACCTTCTCTTACCGTCTTTTTTTATATATTTTTACAACTTAATTCTTTTTGCCCCATATGCACGAGTTTTATTAACAGTTTAAATTCTGGTTTCGCTTATCTTATTGTACCGTATATCAACATAAATTGATTATTAATTCCGAAACATTTTATAGAATAGGTTCGCATTAACAAAACCTGTATTCTTTCTATGAAATCAGTTTGGTGAACAGGTTTCAGTGAGGTATTTTTGTAAAGAGGGTGTTGTCGAGAGTCAGCTCTATTACTGCTATATATATATAGATATATTTTTTTTTCTCACAAATTTATTGCTGGTTACAATGTTTTTCTAAAATATATTACTGGTAATATTTTTATGGTTCAAAGATGTATTGTTGGTATTATTTTTTCCTTAAAAAATATATTGCTTGTAATATTTTTCCTTCAAAAATGTGTTGCAGGCAATATTTCCTTCATTTAAAAACGCAGTAATCGATTTTGACTTTAGTCTGTTTCTCAACGACGTGATGTAAAGTTTGTTTTGCAACTATTTTCACGGCCACTACACTGATGAGCTTTATACCTGGTGCCGAAACCATATAAATTTAAGTGCGCTAATAGATTAAATTCTAGGCGTCACTCTTTTACCGTTGAAATAGTTGATTGTAACCCCATTTCTATGCCAACAGTCATTTTTTCACGAATCCTCCTGTGAAAAACCTTTCAGTCTAATTTTCCGCCAATCGCTACAATCTCCAAAACTTTAAATGTAACTTCAGTTGCCTTCTTCAAACCCCTTTCATTTTTAACCTTGCTTCAATACCTTCTGTATTATGTCTTTTCTCTGACTAACTCCCTTGATTTGGGTTAAATTATTAAAGCCAATTAGTCGGCAATAAGTTCTTTAACGAATTCCGTAGTGGCCCAATATATTTTTGTTAATTATTTTATTGCACTTTTATTAAATACCTACTGTATAAGGATGTGCGTTGTGGTACAGTGGATACCGGCTCGGAACGAGAAGCCGGTGGAGCCGAGTTCGAATTCCAGTTGAATTGATTGTATTCACTTACGCGCAAATACCCTTGGGAAAGGTATTAATCCGTCTGTCTCTTCCTTCCAGTTATGGGTTAAATAACAGAACAGGTTGGGTTGTATAGCCTTGGCTGGCAACCAGTCTACCGCAGAAAGCAATGGCAACCTACTGCGGGATAATCTTCTGCCTAGTCAGTCATGTTTCTTTCGAGACATGATCGCTCAAGCGTGTATCACGTATGGCACTTAACTAACTGACTGACTGTATAAGCCTCCTCAGGGACTCATAATTATAAAAGATGGTATCATATCCGTCGGTTAAGTGGAGTGTAATTACACTATATTAAAAACTTATAAAATCTTCAACTACACATATTTATTATTTAAACAATTTAGAGGCCATACATTTACTATAGTTTGTTAGGTAGTTTTGCTAACAAACATGCATTCTGTTTACACTAACAGCTGTGGTTTAATCATTTCTCTGGCTTTTCTTTACTACCTTCTGTAGGATTTACTATAGTTTTCTTTTTGTGACTTCTATGAACAGAAAGAATAAATAACGTTTGAAAAATATCACGTAAATTGATCACAACGAGTAGAAGTAAATTCTGTTCTTGCTGGAGACATACACTCTGTTCCACTTCCTCATTTAGAGATGAAAAATGCAGTTTTATAACAATATCTAATCACCCAACGGTATTACAGCAACTTGATTGATATAGAAATTTTTATATGGAATTTTATATTGTCGTTGTGCTGAATTTTATTTAATGCATTAGTATTGGAACGTCAGTCAGTTAAGTGCCATACGTGATATATGCTTTGGGTTACCATGACTCTTTCGAGACATGACTGACTGGACGGAATATTATCACTTAGTAGATTGCCATTCCTTTTTGAGGTAGACTGGTTGACAGTCATGGCTATAGAACCCAATGTGCCCTATTATTTAACCCATATCTGGAGCGAAGAGACGGATTAATACCTTTCCCAGGGATATTTGTGCGTACGTGAATGCAAGGAATTCAACTGGAATTCGAAATCGGCTCCCCGGTTTGTCGTTCAGAGTCGATATCCACGGCAACACAACACATGTATAGATTAAATGATTTAAAGGCAGCAGACTCGTGTTGATAGATGTTCGTATCTGGAAATGTCGAGAAATCGACGATATAGTGAAATATTCATGTATAATTTTCACAAGCAGTGGTCTACAACTATTATTAAACCTTGAATCGGCTTCATTCCGGATAACTTTTCCTCGAAACAGTAGTGGTACATATGTGTAATTTAAGTGCATTTCGATAAAAAAAAGAATAATAATAAATATAACAATTTATCATTTATAGGATTCTATATATATTTCGAGAATATTGCAGCAATAGACCTAGTTTTCTTGCCATATTAGCTCATTATTTTCACTTATTAAATGCATAAAATTTAAGTAACAGTCTTTTCATTTTGAGTCATGTTACAGGATAGATAAAATGGATATTTGTACTTCTACAATAATTTCATATCCTTCTTGTTGTTGTCAATATTGTTGTGAAAAAATTCAAGCGACCTTCTGTATATTAACTATAAAAAACACTCGTTCAAGCGCTATGAGTGGAACGCCTGCAATTAAGGACAGTCGCTGAAATGTAAGTCGCAAAACGTAGGGTTTGAGTAGCCCTGAACTAGAGTATTCTCTAATACGATGTTATTTATCCATGACACTCATGTGATTAAACCTGTTTTCCACTCAAAATTTAAGTGTCAGTGTTTTCTCATAGTGATATTAACCAGGACTACCATTCTCCTGGATTACTCTGTACAATATGTGAACTTGCATAGCCCTATAAGCGCATGACACTTTTGCGATTAACCAAAACGTTTTTTTATATATTTTTGCACCATATACCCAATTAACGACAATATTTGTAACCCCAAAAATACAGATTCTAACTTTTTCTCTTGGTCATTCTTTTAGGATTTATTCTTTACATATATATGATTATAGAAAATACAATTTTACATCAATTATTTTTTAAGAAAGAAAGTTTTCAGTATCGATTTAAATCTTCAATAACTGTTTGAATAGGCTAACAAGCAAATAGTTAGTGACCAATTTAGACGATCCCACTTGTTCATGAGGGTGTTATTTTTCTCGACATGTAACAATTATTGATCTACTTGTAATTCCGTAAAATGTTTAAAATTCACTCAACAAAGCATTGGTTTCATTAATGTTGTTTCTTTTTCTTCATTTGTAAATTTAAATGAAAATCTAATTAATATATCTATACATTTCATTACTTTTCTTTTTATTATGTGAATGTATTTTCGTCATGAATTTTCAAATTCACCTGAAGAACTGAGATAACAATGGTAAAGAACCAGTATACAACAAAAATGTTGATTACGCAACTTAGCATAAAAATATCATGTAAAAAATATCTCTCAAATAACACCTAAGAAGAAAAGAAATGTACAAAAAAAGCAAAAATCAGAACAAGACAAAAGAAAAGATGAAAATCACCCCAAACCAAAACTATTGATTTCTTCAAACATGTAGTAGCAATAGAATGGAAAACTTATCTGGCGATGAATATTTTTATTTTAAATTAAGGTATTAAAAGAAGCTTCAATGAAAAAAATTCTACGCTTGGTAAAAGTTCAATATTGATAGAAAGAGATGCTTTTGTTCATGAGAAATCGACTGGATCGAAACGAGAACATCATCTGAATATCTATAAAACTGAGGCTAAAATCTCAGAGATAAATATTATTTGCCCTTTATTCTGCTGAATTGGATTTAGGATTTCTTGAAATATACTGACTGATATTGGTTATATATTAACTTATTTTAAGAAAATAAAATAAGAGAACCATGTTCAATAAGCTCTCAAGCAGTCTTGCAAAGAGAAGCAACTCTGAAACGTAATGTTTGAATTTAACGTATAAACAAAATGTCCTCAAGAGATCCATGCAAATATATTATAGGTTCCACTGTATATATATATATATATATATATATATATATATATATATATTTGCTCTGTAATATTTTATTACATGGAGCTCCCTTCCTGTATCATTTTTTAATATTAAAATAAAATTTTTAATATTAATTAGGATCGGGTTTTTGGAATTTACCTTCCTGCTTTTTTCCCTTCGATGAGAGTATCTGAATTAAAATATATATATATATATATATATATATATATATATATATATATATATATATATATATTAGTATATATGTATGTGTGTGCATGTATGTATGTATGCATTAGGTCTCGACACCGATTTTATAAAACAGGTTAAAATGATCACCAAAACTAAAATAGATTTGCTAAAACCAGCGTTAATGGTTGTAGTTTCCGCTTTCTTGAAACCATTCTATATTGGTTTTCTTTGAAGAAATATCTTTGTAACTGGCGTCAGTCAGCCTTTAGATAACTGAGTGCTGTCTGTTTTACTGAAACAGATCGCAAAATTTCGATTTTCACATTCTTTATATGTTAGACACTTAAATAACTTTAAAAAATTTCAAAAGTCTTTCGAAAATCACCTGCAAAAAATGAAAATTTGCAAGATTTTGTACGAGAGAACTTTGATAACAGTGTCTAAACTTATACTTGATTGCAAAACCAGGTGGAAAAGCACATTCCCTTATGATAGAGAGATTTTTTTAATATTAAAATGCTGCGTTGCATATTCTCTACGAGTCGTACATTCCACAGATGCTGCAGGTGTCGATGAATGAAAAACTCTCAATTTGCTTCATGAAATTCTACATCCAGTAGAAATTATTTTGAAGGCTATTTGCGCTGAGAATTAGGATATACTCAACACAGAATATTCTATAGATCTTGTTTTTGGATAAACATCATATCATCTGCACCCCTTTAGCTCTATTTTTCGTGAAAGTCTTATCCATCGGTATAATACGAGAAGAAATAGCGATACAGTGACTCTCTTGAGTTATTTCCATAATCAAAGGAAGTTTAAAATCGAACCAATCTCGGGGTCTTTTTTCCTTTCTAACAAAACAGCTTTTAAGGAACAAGCATATAGATTATTTCATGGACATCACGAGGAGAACACAACAGAAATATGCGAAGAAAATGAAATAGAAGGAAACTTGTTACATTTGTCCCATCAACTTCCGAAGATGACAATGAACTCATGCGTGAATATACGAGTGTAATGAAGAAAATGTATAAAGAGCATAAGATAGTAACAAATGGATTTGAATTCTCCACAGAATTCAAATATATTGTCACAACTTCGACAAGTAAGCTCAAATCTTGATCTTATAATCAAAGCAACTAGCGTCCAGTCGGAAAGAAATTTTTCAATTACCGAAAATGTTAACACAAAAATTAGAACAGATTTGTCTAGTAAAATAATCAATGCATTTCACTTTTCGAAAGTTCATTTCCAAAGAAAAAGGGGATCATCAAGCATGTCATGAAACTTGATTGATCCTTAAAAAATACTAGAACTAATGATTTTAGTGAGAAAATCTTGAAATTTTCTTTTATTTCTTTTAATGTCGGTTGAAGTGACTTCATTCATACATACGTATGAAATAAATGATATATTATAATGTTTGATTTCGATCTTTGTTTTTAAATAAAAAGCAGGGTGGACTAAACATTTAGAAGTCGCCTAGTTTTTTTTAGATTATAGGATACAAATCCTATATTGTCCAACAATTAACAGAAACGCAAAAACAAAAGTTGCACACTGAAATAATCAGATCAGAATAACTGAAAAAAATATTTGGAAAGTCCAAACCGATAATTTCACAGGCCGGTATGAAAATTAAGATTCTGGATTTTGATTAGATAGGAAATAAGAAATGGAACTAGAACCATGGAAAAACTTGTAGGCGGTTCCAGAAATCATATGACCCAATTCAAGTATTCATCGACGTCTCTTGACCAGCCAAAGACAGTCGCATGGAAACAAGGATCTGTTAAGGATCTGGTCACAATATAAGATGAACTCGTCATGTTTTGTCGACATGCATTCGTTCTCCTCGAATTTCTTCGACTTCACTCACACGCGGGTCAACAAAACAACAACAACAGCTACACATCTTCAGTTGACTCCTAGAAACTAAACTCAGATCTATAAAATTTTTCTTTTATTGTTTCAAATTCCTTTTTCACTTGCTCGTCGGCAATAAAAAATTAAAGGAACACAGGCTTTATTAGTAACCCTTTAATCTCTCTACAAACACATATTCTGCTACTTACAACTATAAGCTCTGGATTCATTTAACTTCCTGCTATTATTTTTCTGAAACATTTAACTACGTAAAATTTCTATTTTAACAGTTTACTTCTAAACGAATTTGTTATTCTATTCAGCTAATTAAATTACATTACTTAATTTCACGTATTATGCAAACGAAATACTTTTATTCTCCTGATCTTCAATTAAACTTCTGATATCATCCAATACAGGGATTTTTGGCTATGTTTTGATGTGGCCTTGTACGAGAGATAGCCGACCGCCCTTATAAGATTTTTGATTTTTTTGGCTAAGTAAAATTTTAATTGCCATATTTTGCAGTATAGAGTTGGTTATAATGTAGAGGAAAGGTTTTTCTCAATGTTTACCCGCTCAAACCCTCTATATTAAAAAAAAGACGCACAAAAACTTAATGAAGATTAAAAATAAGTAACGACACTGAATGTTTCCTACATTAAATGAATTCTAATGATACAGATTTGTGGCCGTTTTTAACATTGACCGATTGAGAGTGTGGAATATGTATTTCCAAATCTTCGTTGTACTGTTGTTACAAAAGTATTTTTCTGTTACAGACATTGGTGTTTTATATATAAATATTTTATGGTGGCATATGGTAGTATGCAGTTTCGAATTCAACAACATTTCTCGAACACATAGGCGGATGGATAATTAAAATGGATGCCGAAAAAAAACACAAAAAACTATCCGCTCATGTACGAATATTCATTAATAATGATGTTTAAACAAATATGTCGGTTAATACCAAGTTCGTAAATTTCTGTATATATATATATATATATATATATATATATATATATATATATATATATATATATATATACGCATTAAAATATGTATGTATATTTAATTTTTTACTTTCAACATGATTTTTAATCAATTATCGTATTCGAGTAGATATTCAGATTTTAATTAATCAGTTATTATATATATTTCTACCGGCCTGAATATTTTTGAAAGATTTTGTTAAGAAAATGTGTTTTTCACCATGATTCCAACTTGTGACCGCTTACAACAGAGAGTAACCACTAATTGATCTGGTGCCTCTTAAACTGCTCGACCACGAATGAATCCACAGTCTACTCGAAATTAGATCAAGCATTATTTTCATAATTTTCAATTTTTCATAAATAATCATCCCTGCTCTGAAATATGTCGTAAGATAAACGACAGTGAACAGACAAGTTCCGGAAAGATCCAGAAATTAACGAAATGTATATATACATATCAATTCGAGTTTCAATTCTGGCTTGAAAAGCAATCGCAGTCTAACCGTACTGATGAACTTTAATACAGCAAAACAGACGTGTCTGGGGATGATTATTTACGCTCTCACACCCTGATTGAGCACTCTGGAAGAATGGCTGCCTTTGAAAACCAGTAGCTACTCTGGCATGTACGCATCGCTCATTCAGTAATGAATTAGAGTAACCTGGCAATTGGGCGTGTATAATGATAATATACATGCTAAAAGTCTGCCTTCTTTTACCAAGCGCATATAGCCCAGAGGTATACTCGCCGACTGACGGTCGGGTTTCAATCCTGTGTTAAAAATAAATCGGAGTATAACTGTACTGATAAGCTGTGATACAGCGAAACAGGTCTGTCTGCGGATGACTATATATATATATATATATATATATATATATATGAAAATCTTATATAGTTACTTAAAAACTATATATTGAAACAGTGAATATATATATAATCATTCAACAGCTCATAAATGCACGAAACACACCCATGAAAACTGGAAAAAAAAATTTCCGCGCCATATAAAAGGACAGAATTTTACTAAATTGCTAATTATAATTCTAGGGTACAGCAAGGGACCACTACTTTCAGTTTGATGCTTTCAGGCACTCGTCAGGGGCAGACTAGCTGATAAGTACACATTTACATTTATATATATTATATACCTTCATTTTTTTAGATGCATAAGTTTTAAAAATAACTTTCTTATAAAAAATTGCTTTAGTCAACTTTCATTTAAACCATCATGTAATGCCAGAAGGTTAAATTTACTATTCCCTCAAACAAAATATTTTATTTTGTAATGTTTTTTAAACAAGATTTATATTGATTGAAATTGATTTTTAATTGTTTTTTTTTAGACAGCTGATTAGATCCTGCTTTAGACTTTTTTCATCGCAAGGCAATTTTCTTTATTAAAAAACTTTACAAAATAATATACACATTTATTAATCTTTATTTAAGGAATGTTTCTTTATTTTGAGTAAAATTATTAACATATTATTTGATTTAATTTAAGAAAAGCAGAAAAATGGGTTTAAAAAATATTGTCATTGATTTAACGCCCGACCAGCACTTTTCAGTTGCTTGAATTCATAAGATGCTTACATGTGTATTACTGTTCTACGGTAAATTTAGTTAAAATATAATTTCAGAAAATGATGTGTTAAGTTTCTTTATATAATTTTCATGTATTCAGTCAGTCAGTTAAGTGCCATACGTGAAACACGCTTGGGCGATCATGTCTCGAAAGAGACATGACTGACTGGGCAGAAGATTATCCCGCAGTAGGTTGCCATTGCTTTCTGCGGTAGACTGGTTGCCAGCCAAGGCTATAGAACCCAATCTGTCCTGTTATTTAACCCATAACTGGAAGGAAGAGACGGATTAATACCTTTCTCAAGGGCATTTGCGCGTAAGTGAATGCAATGAATATCAACTGGAATTCGAACTTGGCTCTCCGATTTCTCGTTCCGAGCCGATATCCTCTGGACCACCACGCAGTACTCTTATTATAATTATTGATCTTATTTTCTGATTATGTCGTTTATGGTCACCAATATATCTAAAATAGCCCGATTTATACACATGAAAAAATAATTTTAAAATCTATATGCTTGCTGATTTATATGAAACTTTTCGATTTTTTTGTTTGTATATATAGACTTCACTTAATGGCGTAATAACATAATGCGGACAAATTTTGAAAGAATTTTAAAATGATTTTGGAAACTATAATTTATTGTAATTAAAAAAGAAGTAATTAAAACACTTCTTGTAAACATTCATTATTCATCGTAGTTTTACCTTTTTAACATTGAATGACTGAGTGTATGGAATATGTATTTTCTGATCTTCTTGGCACTGTTGCCACAAAATTGGCTTTATCTTGTATGTCTGTAATATATATTATTTATAAAAGCAATTGAAATCTTATCTAATTATATAAGACCATAACTTCATTGCAGTTTTATACAAGTAATCGGGTCAATTTTAGAAAAGAAACAAATGTTTGAAAAAAATTAGATTTACATTCTCCAAAGGGATCCTGCATTCAACAAATAAAATAAATTTTGCGGACATTGGTTAATTCCTAGAATTTTCATTAAATTAAATTAATGGCTTGTATTAAATTTAAAAATAGATGCATATTTAGCTCTATGGTTTAAAAAAAAATAATTTCAGAAACAAATTCATTCATTAGTGAATAAGCCCAGAATGTTTCATTAATTTCGACAATTAATATTTGTAATTGTCCAATTTATGTGTATGTCATCAAAAATAAAGACTTTAAAATTGTCATGATTAAGTTTGGTACGTCGTTGACAAAATAAAGTAAATGATGTTTTTTAACCCAAATTTAGAACGAGTTAGAAAGGATAAAAATGTTTAAGAAAATGATTAAAATATACTTTTTCTCATAAACACTTTGGTTTTATTAAGTTAGGGGCCAATTTTATCCTGATACTCTGTTTTAAGCATATATATATATATATATATATATATATATATATATATATGTGTGTGTGTGTGTGTGTGTGTGTGTGTGTGTGTGTGTGTGTGTGTGTGTGTGATATTGTTTTTGGAAAGTGGTAATTATTTCAGGAGTGAAATCAGGGATATATATTTTGATAAGATTGGATAGCGGCGCACTCGAGAAAGGAAACAGCTACATCCATTGCCTCATATATATATATATATATATATATATATATATATATATATATAAGTGAGAGGGAGTTAGTGAGAGAAAAAGTAAAGAATTATGAGAAAACGGAAAAGTTTTATTGTGTAGAATTTCATTCTCCCAGTGGACTAAGTTGATGCGATTACAATGTGATGAATACACAAACAAAAATAAACCATAGCCAAAAATCATATTTTAAAAAAAGATTATCTTTGAATTCGAAATTCCCAGTGCCTCTTAATCGTACGTATGTGTAGTTGGATCGACGTAAACAAAAACCTAGTCAGCTGATGTCCTAATGGACGAAATACTTCCTAATATTTTGTCCTCTGTCTGAAAGTCTTAAAACTAGTGAGTTTTGTGAATACGTAAGAATCTCCCAAATAAACGATCTGTTCTTTTTCCCGTTGGCTTTATCTCGTATCCGAGAACTTAATATCTGTTTGCTGATTGCTACCAATACGACGACTTGCAATGATCTCTAAATTTACCGTCAACGTACGGTACATGAGGAGGAGCTTCCAGTTTCACCAATGTTTTCTATCGCCCATTCCTTGTCGCATTTTGGCTTTGCAATTATTGGCTGAAGTTGAAAAAAATCAGAGTAGAAAAATGTTCTGGTGGCGTGATCCTGTTTAAGATAGATCTCAACTTGCCAGAAAATAAAAGACAAACATGATTTCTGCAGCACATATGGAATGAAACATGCAGAATTCAGTTACCAAACGACAAAAGACTGCTGCTGTTGTAATTTCGAAGTGCGCCTTCTGTAGCATGTCTCTTCATCCGCTTGTTCAACCATTGAGATCTACGTAATCGTCATCTGCTACTTCCACCATTGGAATCTTTATGTTGGTCGCGTTTTGTCGGTGTCCTCGTCTTTGAATTTCACCCCAAGGCTACCCTACCAGGAGTTCAGAAACCTCAATGACAATGTGTTATTAGACCACACAAGTAACTCTAAGACGACAGGGGGCAACTATATTTTGTATAATATGTCTAAAGTTTCGTTTATCCGATGGCAAAAACTTTTGTGGTGATGATCCTCTCGGGTAACTGTTGCTAATGAATGACAACATATTTCATATTCCAAAGACTCACAAAGAAATGATTGCTTTGAGTATTAACATGTCTTTGATATGTCTTTTTTTTATCAACTTTTGTGATAAATGATGTCTCCCTTTATCTGCTCATATATTAAACTCATTTCGAATCACCTGTAAAATTTTCAAAGCGAAGGCTTATGCAGGTATTCGTGCTGATGATAAAACCTTGTTTTGTTTTGAAGTAACGCAAATTTATATTTTAAGTTTTTTTTTTAATTAAACTCCTAAATGTTATATAAGCAATCTTTGGTGGCGTAGAGGTAATGATTTCAAATGCGATTTTCTACTCTTATAATTTTGCTTTATGTACTCATAATTACTCGCGTTGAAATAGGTAATTAGATGGATGAATGTCTTAATAAATAGTTTGCTTTTAACACGAAATACAAATCTTTATTTCTTTTTAGGTCTAGAGAGAAATATTGTAGAATAGTTAGAGCAGAATTGTCGTTCATATGAATTAAAGATGCATTGTGTATTTTAAGTTTAGCTTTCAAGAAATGCACGGCACTATCTCATTAACTGACGATATCATTTTCGGTTGGTTTGTCCAGATTTTCTGACACGCTTTCAAACAGGCAAGGATGGTTACATTACCTAAAGAGAACATGACCACTGGCAGGCTGAGACTTGACCTTAGTGATCCGTGTTTCAGGTGCATCAATCACCTAGCACACATAGTCGATCATGGACGCCATTAGGATAGATCGAGAGAGCAAGTCATGTTTTATTTGTGCTGTAATAGCGACACTCCTGTCGAAATGAATTGACAGATGTAAAGTGATGGGCTCGCAATATAAGACAAATGCTTTTGCAAAACGAGACACGAAGAAATATTTGAACATGTATCATTTGTAGTGCTTCCTGAACACTTCAATTGCTCTATCGCTATAGTTGCATGATATCTATCTATCTATCTATCTATCTATCTATCTATCTATCTATCTATCTATCTATCTATCTTAAGTTATTCATATTTGTATAACTGCCAGTTACTGCCTGGGAGAGCTATGTGTATATATATGTACGTATGTATCTATATATATATATATATATATATATATATATATATATATATATATACAAAGGCTGAAATTCGTAAATTGCCTCCAATTTATATTATAATTTCACACATGCGCGGTGTTTGATTTTGATTTTATCGATTTCATAGTATAGAAGAGTGAGTTGGATACAGTCTGTGAAAAAAGAATACCATGAATCAGAATTCTCAGTCAAACATTTGGAAAGGACATGCTGTTCTCACTGTCATAGTGTATTGGTTTCAATCTGAGGAGAGTAGGGAAAAATGGTGGGTGATATATCCAGTCAACATCATAATATTTGGATTTATCAGAAGTAACAGTGACATTATGACTCTATTCTCACCTGTACTTGGACTCAACACAGACGCCAACGTTAATTGCCTGCTTTCCTGGGTCAAGAGGGTTTCTGCTAGAAGACCATCTGTCAGGCAAAATGGTTTTAAATCATGTCATAAAAGCATGAGAACACAGTCATGGCTGTCAGACAATATCTACGACCACATCACTTCATAGATCTGGTCACGTAACTTGCCAGGCACCACACGACTAGATTATTATGTTTTGGGCGAATGTGGGTATATATCTGACAAAAGTTGGGCGAAGAATAAACAAATTTCTTTCTAACACCAATACGTGAACTGAAGGCAAGGATTATGGCAGCATACTAACTTAAACAAGGAGACTCTCCAGAAGAGATGCAGGAGATTCCAAAGTCACCACCAAGTTGAGATAAAGCCAAAGGCCATTTTATTAAATAGTTTTTCTCTTTGATGTTTCAAGTAATTTAGGTATAGTTTTGCTAAATATAACAGTTAAAGTGAAATATCTGTGCTATTCTCATTTTTGCGAAATTTAGATGAGAATTTATCGATTGCAAACTATGTATATATGTCTGGGTGTGTGTAAATGTATATAGCAGTGTGGTAAGGTGTGTGTGTGTGTGTGTGTATATATATATATATATATATATATATGTACACACGCCTGCAGGAAGATGCTTTATATATATATATATATATATATGTGTGTGTGTGTGTGTGTGTGTGTGTGTGTGTGTGTGTGTGTGTGTCTGTGTCTGTGTCTGTGTCTGTGTCTGTGTGGCCATGCGCATAAGTTTTCATATATCAATGTCACACTTTTCGTGTTCTGTTAGAAGACTTCCTAAGTATTTAAATTTTTGTACATGCTTAATTTAAGTATCATGGAACATAGTTGGCATTTTTTTCTCCTATTTACTGATTAAATTCATTTTACGCTCACATGGGATATTAACAATAAGAGAGTGTCAAAGATAAACTACAAGTAACCAACCTCAACAGAATGTGTAAATGGATAACAGAATAGGAACTAATAGCGACAATATCAACAATAAATTCATGGAAGCGGACGTGCACTGACACAGATTTTCTTTCCGCGATGTACATAACTACATAAAGATATAGAACGAATCCGACCAAAAAACACAAAAAGAATATCATCATTTAATTCACATGATATTCAAATTTTAATTCTCTCTTGCTTAATAAAAATTATCCTTAAGCAAAACCTTGCAAACAGAACGAAATTCTTTCATTCAATAACTTCTATTTCCTAAGAAAATCTCTTAAGAATTAAAATAACCAATTATTTTGAGGCAAAGATATAATATTTCAGCTTATTTTAGAAAAGTATCCTGTAGAATTATACACAACAGAGAGAAAACATATTCGTAACAAATTTATATACAAGTTAACCATCCGTCCGTGCATGGAGAACTGCTGCCATTTATGGTCAGGTGCCCCTGCCGTTCTCCTCAGTGTTCTTGACAGGCTCCAAAGGAGAGTCTGTAATGTGATATATACTGATCTGGCGGATCGACTGCAGCCACTTCCCCATCGTCGAAATGTGGCCTCTCTTGGTCTGTTCTATAAATATTTTCATGGCTTCTGCTCAGACGAACTTAAGTCACTGATGCCTCCTCAACAGGTGTTTACTCGTGCAACCAGACTGGCAATTGGGTCATACCCATTCACAGTCAGGTTAGCCAAATGAAGATGACAATTCTACTCCTGCAGCTTCTTCTCTCGCACTACCCGCCTGTGGAACTCGCTCCCGTATTCTTGCTTTCCTGACGGCTACAACCTCCAGAAATTTAAATGCAAAGTCAATACTCATCTACTAACCACTGGACTCTAGCTCTCTCCCCACCCCCGTATAAAATTCTCTTTCTCTCCACCTATGTATCTGTCATCGCACCTGCTTTCTCAGCTTTCTATTGTTCCTTTCTAACTAGTTTGTACTCCTCACTCTTTTCTAATTAATCTTTTTACATTTATGTAGCCCCCTGCACATCTGTAGCGTTTCCGCCTTGCTCGGGGTGAAATGATTAAAAAAAAATCAGAAATATTTTACGTGCAAGACGTTTAATAAATTAACCGCTACATCATCGCATTTCATGGTAATTGGAGTAACTACACTTCGTGTGGTCTTCATGATACATTAAAAGCGAACATCTTGAGTATATTTACTAAATGTAAATCTACTTCGCCTTAGATGATTTTTCGGTGCATGTAATCACTGCAGTACAATTTACATCGAAGAATGTTACATTTTCATTTATATCTAAATCCAGAACCACGCCAAGATAAGTTAATGAGACCAATTAATATACATAAAATCAAAATTAAAACACCTGCTTAGAGATCTTCTATTTTAATGGTTGTCGTTTTTTTTCCAGTGAAACTGTTTATAAACCAGATTCAAACATCGAGGTTCAAGAACTGATTTCTAATCAAACATATATTATCCAGATTATCGCTGACTCTAAGTGTTATTCCAATAACAAATACTTTCGTTTCCCATTGTTTTTTTATTAAGTTCTAAATACGAAAGAAAAAATTACCTGCTTAAAATAGTTATTGCACGAATGTATATTATATTTCAATATGAAAAAACAATATAAAATTATTGGAAATATTGGGAATATAATTTTTAAATGTCAAAAGAAGTCAATTAGATTAGTTCTTATTGGTAAAATTAGTGTCACGTGGATAAAGGTAATAGTTAAGTTTTAAATGCATTCGTGATAAACATTTTTATGTTAAAACAGTACAGGTGTATTTTATTGTAGAAATGATTGTCTGTTCAAGTGTACATGTATATATTTATTTATATATATATATATATATATATATATATATATATATATATTCATATATACATTTATGCATATATATATATATATATATACATATTAATATATATATACAGATATATATGCACAAATATATACACCTATATACACATACAGATATACATAGATAGATAGATAGATAGATAGATAGATAGATAGATAGATACCAAAAGCAAAACTAAAACCAAATGCACATCGAGTGAAGATATGAGAACAATGTCCTTGCATAACTTTGATGATGGCACGAACGAAAATGAAAAACAAAAAACGATCGTATGAGCGACAACTTTATCCACATTAACTATATATATATATATATATATATGTGTATGTGTGTGTGTGTGTGTGTGTGTGTGTGTGTGTGTGTGTGTGTGTGTGTGTATGAGTGTGTGAATATATGTGTGTAAATGTGTGTATATATCGCTGTAGTGCGGTATATATTCTATACAAATATTTTTGAAATAAAGAATCTGCCTCAAATAAAAATCTAGAATAGAAGCAAAATGTGATTTTCATTTCATAAAAGTATCGAATCATAATTAACTTTTGTCAGATATATACCCACATTTTCAATTAAAGTCGCAATTCCCACAAAACATAGAATTACATTGAATCTCTATGTGACATTCATTCGTTCATAGTTATGAAAAGCGATGGATTCTTCACGAAGAATGTTTGGTAGTCTTGGTGGAATTTGCATTGAAAACTAAATAGCTATTGGCCTATCTAATACCTGACTTAATCAAAAATAGATAGTGTCAAAAAATAGAGTATAAAAAACCCCATTGTGTTATCGAATGGTTCGCTGTACTGAAGACAGAAGTCAACTCATTTAATGAAATAACAATAAATTCGTGGTCGCACCCTTGCAGCATACAGTTTGAGTGTAATGCTCTTGATTAACTCTAATGCAAACAAGTGAATGTAAAGATTAGAAAGTTGTTAACATGCAATAAAATACAATAGCCAAATCCAGATATTGATAGACTTTACCTATTTAAAAAAACGTTATTCTATTTTTGGCTTTATTTTTACCTAATTCGTCAGTAATAATTTTCCTTATGTACCTGTTAGTTATATGCATGTTATTTAATTTTCTATTGTGAATAATTTACAATGTCTACATATGACATTAATTTCGTTGCGTTTATTTAATAATTTTTTATTTTTAAGGGGTCTAATAATAAATAGTTTTTCAAATAAGCATAATGAACATGGTTATTTATGGACTTACATGTTTTAGCTTCTTTTAAATTTTTCCACTTCATTGTGGGTGTTATTTTTTGTTTTCTTTAGGTACCAATGATACCTCGATAGGGATGTTCTATTTCTGTATTTGCTATTATTAAATGAAGAGGAGTACTGGTAAATTCGCTGCTTTAGAGTGTTTTAGAGTGTTTTTAGTACTCCCTATATAAACTTTTATATTGTTTGGGTTTTCCTTTGTAGATATTTTTTAAATAAATCCCCCCTTTGTATCAGGATAATAAACTTTACAACAAATGGATAGTTGGAACAGAATCTCGCAGTTTAGGATTTTTTGGAAAAAAATATTTTCTTTAACAAATAGACTAAAAAGGATAAGAAAGGAAAGAATAGGGAATTGGTACTAAAAAGGAATATCACATCAAATGTAATAAAACTGAAGGGAAACTGATAAAATCAGATTAATGGGTGGTAAAACATTAGGGAAGAGAAACAGACAAGAGAAGAATAGGGTCAAGGCAAAAGGGAAAAAAGAGGAAAAATATTGGTTATCATGTCTTTTTCAGGGTAAAATCGCAAAGTGAATCTCCATTCTGATTAGACACACAAAAAACACCCACATATATTCACAGTAAACCAAAAGAATTTGTCATTTAAATATAAATCATCTGCACAACAACACCAACATTGCCTGATGATGAGAACCTATCTCGAAACAAAAATTTCCATGTCGCAATGTAACATTGATATATAACCATATATATATATATATATATATATATATATATATATTACCTGCGTAACCTCTAGAGAGCAGTTAATTAACAGCAGTCAAGTACAGAGGAAGCGCTTACCGATACCATTTAACAGGAAGAGTTAACGACGGCTATTAGTCAGGCAGCGTAATAATATCCTTGGATTTAATTATTTCTGTATTACTTATTATTAACACAATTTTGGATATCTTGTTTCTTAATATACTAATACACAGTTTTGAACCTACCTGCTTGTTCAATCCGGTCACTACAAATTTGAGGCGAATTTTCGCCACAACTCCACAACATAGAGGCGACAAGCACCCACAACAGAAAGAATTCAGGATGTTGTGAAAAAATTTAAAATATCTGTGCTTTGATCTCTAAATTAGATACCCACAAGTTTTGCGCATTCGAACGTATCCCGACAATTCTTTAAGTAAAATAATTCTGTCAGATCTGCTATCCTAGAAACAATTAGATCCTGGACTAGCAGATCGTTTCAAATACCCTCACACGGTATCTACTGTTACGCAGGTCTTCTTGAGATGTGGCTAAAACGTGTCTTCTTCATTATTAATTTCTGCCGGATGTCCCACAGATGAAAATATAAAGTAATGACGTTGCTGGAGCGCTCAGTCAATGGAACTGCATCTCTGCTACCTTTTCAATATATACTCGAGCCCAGTCATGCATGAACCACATTCGGCTTCGTACTGGTAGGCATACATCTTCTAACATGTCTTGAAGTGTGTTCAATAGAAAGTTCTTTCAGACAGTTCCTGTAAGATGTGCTGGGGCAACATATGAACCTTTCAGACTCGTCAACATGTCTCCCACATATAAATCGTAAGTTGATGCTACAGTCTAGCCTGTATTTTAACACAGGCTTACGTTCCGAAATGTTCCGAAATGTTGCTTCTTTAAATTTGTTTTCCTACCTACTTAAAATGTTGTAATTATCCGTAACAAGACTGAAGAGACACATAATGGATGAGAAGATGGTGCAATAAACTATTGGCAAATGTTCTCCCATCGTGAATGCTTAGACAGCAAAAGACTCTTCACTCTTTGCACATTAGACTGATACAGGAGTTTTATGTGATTTACTCTCTATGCCGTACTATGAGATGTTCATCATGCTAGGGTCAACTGAGGAGTAAAATTTCTAACCGCTACCTTAAATTAGAAATTCCTACCTCGTCAGTGACCAAGACATGAACATCATTAAACAAGCCCATAAATTTATTTAATTTTACGAATAATGTCTGCGAAATAGAAAGAAAAAAAACAAACCTAATTTCTGTCTATGATTTTGCTGAAGCATGTGATTTGGTTGGATGTTTTTCTTTTAGAATCTATGTTATACCAGAATTTACTAAGACGACAGATTAATAATTCCTCATAAATCTAGTCCACAAAAAAGGACAGACGTAGAAAGAATGTAAACAAGTTTTTTAAAGACTACAATCCTCATATTGCCACCCTCACTAACGCTAAATTTGTAAATTTCTTGGATGTGACCCTTGATATGAGCAATGCTTTGGCAAACCAAACACCAAACTCACATAACCATAATTACATCAATAGAAAATCGAACCACCCCCAGAGAATCATCAACAACCTACATAAATTCATCCAAATCTAGCAATAAGTAGATATTTGACAATTCCAAAATTACATACATTAATGCTATAGAAAAGTGTTAAAACAACTGTGGTTTTGTTAAAAACAAGGTAAACAGCAATAGGTAGAATCACGTAAAAGAAACATTATTTATTTTAAGCTAACCATTTTCCATAATGTCCAAACAGTCCTTAGAAAATTCTGCCGAAAATTAATTCATAAAGATAGCTACCATTGTCTAAAAAGAAGTTTAAGCTACAACATTTTTAAAGTCAGTTATAGTTGCGTTATGAACATAAATAAATATATTTCAAAACATAATATTATATCCAATAAATGCTTAGCCAATCTGAATAATATCAGTTACCCTATAAATAATAATAATATTGATCATTTAAAAAACAATTACAACTGGCGAAAAAAATAAGACCTGCCTACTGAATTACCAATGTATGTCCGAAAGTATTTTTATAAAGCTCGCATTAGTTCTGATGATGATGATGTTAAATTTTATTTTGAATCGACGCTAGCATGTGGTAGCTTAGTTTTAATAACTACATTGTCTTTAAGCAACAATAAACACAGCAAAAACACTGATTTAAGAAACAATAACAAAAACTTTATTGTTACCTGGAATATTGTCGCTAAATCAAAACATTACAATGTAAAAGTTTCTTGTGACAAACATTAAATTGGAATACTTTCAAAGTCAAGTAATTGTCGGATTCAAATAAACTTTTAAAACTTATTCGCAAATAAATAAAATTATGTGTGAAATTATTATTTTAAAAATTCTTGGTAAAATAAATATTTTTTACATCTGTTGCTAGAATGTGCATTGTAGTGCAGAATGTGCGTTGTGGTGCAGTGGATATCGATTCCGAACGACAAATCGAGGAGCAGAGTTCGAATTCCAGTTGAATTCCTTACATTCACCTACGCACAAATACCCTTGGGGAAGGTATTAATCCGTCTCTTCCCTCCAGTTATGGGTTAAATAATAAAACATACTGGGTTCTATAGTCTTGGCTGGTAACCAGTCTACCGTAGAAAGCAATGGCAACTTACTGCGGGATAACTTTCTGCCTTGTAAGTCAGGTCTCTTTCGAAACCTGATTGCCCGAAGCGTGTATTACGTATACCACTTTACTGACCCCACTTTTTATTAATTCATGAAATTTTAAGAAATTATATTTTGCTGGGAAAATTTGTTTTATTAGTTAAAGGCAGGACTCACTGGAATACGTAAATCATCTATTATCTTCTGAAACATTTTATCTTTATTTCCGAAAATCTGTTCGTAATAATAAACTATAAACTGCAATATAACTATTACATTATTTAATTTAATAAGCTTTTAATTGCGTGAACAAATAATATGAACTAGGTTATGAAGAAAAGTTTTTGTAACTCATGCCTTATAGAAAAACTTGTCATCTTAAACTATATAAATTAAAGTTTGAAATAGAATATTGAAATGAAACAATATCCTTTCTGTCAGTCTGGGCAACATCAACCCTGAGTCCCCAATAGAATTATAATTATATAATTTGGAAATCACAATGGTGTTCACAATGGCATTATAAAGTTGGTAGTGTTAAATAACAAAAACTGATCATTTCAAAATTTTATTGAACTTTCCTGAGTTTATTTAAACCTAATTATTATTATTGTGCTAGATTTATCATTAAAATCAAAATATAATTACGCTCGCCCAAATCTATATAGACACAAACCTTCAGTTTTATCTATTCATGAAAAATGTTTAAACGGAAACCTCCGACGTAATTTATATGGGTTCTTCTGTATTTAATCCGTATATACTTTCTAATGCATGCAGTGGTTTGTGAGGGATAATATACTTGATCCTCATGTTGTCATTTTATAAGCACCAAACAAGTTTTTAGCAACAATAAAGAAATCGAAAAACTTTTATTTTCATATTAATTGGCACGTCTTCTTCTATTCTTTTCTTTTTCATTTCTTTTTTCTTTCTTTTTCTCTAAAGAGTGTTGTTGATATTGTTTTACTGTAACAACGCTCCCAGCCTCCATCCCACTTTCTATTCACTCAAGATCATCAGGTAGTTTACCAGGTAGCTTTACTATGTCTCTTTTTCTTCTGGAATATACTATGATAATTTCTGCTGCCTTTTTCCTGATTTTGAGTAAATGTTTCCTGTCTGTTTCCATATTTCATAAGACTTTCCACTTGCTAGCGCGCTCCCTTTTCTTATCAGCAGACTTCACACACGCGCACACAAGTACACAAATAAAATAACACGCAAACACACACACACACACACACACACACACACACACACACACATATATATATATATATATATATATATATATATATATTCTGTGAAATTATAATACAGGTCGACCTTAGTATGACCATATTGTACATCCGGCGTGAAGTATTGATTAGGAGATTAGTGCCATTATAAATACCTCTTAACTCTTTAATTGCTATTGCACCCAAGTAACTCCTGATCCGAGGTAATAGCACTTTTAAACGTCCTAGCTAAGGGTTAATAGTTAGCCATCAAACAAAAAACAACAGTACATTTTTACAGCAAATTATATTAAAATTACCAGCAATACATTTTTATTAAAGAAAAACTACTAGCAGCATATATTTGCAATGAAATTTTCAGCAAAATATTTTATGATATATAAGCTATATATTTATTAAACATATTTTTTGTTCCAAAATTATGAAATTATGTACCAAATATTTAGATTTCGGCATTAAATAACCCACAGAAATGTGTATATACCGCGAAAATAAAATCAACAAACAAACCAACCGTTTTGAAATCTTTACAAATAGGCTATTGAAATTTATCAAATGAATATTAATTATGAGATTAGACTTTTTTTTATAAGGAAACGTTTGAAATCTTCTGACAGAAAAATTACCATTATTATTAGTTGAATGTATTTAAATTCTTCCTCTTAAACTATTTCCTTGTTCTTGAAAATAAATATCTCAAGCTCGCTAAATATTTCTAACTTTGATGAAATTTTCGTCTTAACCATATGTTTACGTAGTGTGTAAAGCCACCATCTTGATTATGTTTTTACATTAACTTTTAGTTACATATTTTAGCTATCGCAGTTATTGGTGCTGTTGAAGTAATCAATCCGTTATAATTAGAGTAAATCTGTTTTAAATGCAATACAAGGAGATATTTTCATATCCATGTTACTATTGTAATTGCAAATATTGTGGTGTAATTTTGGTTCATTTTCAATCTCTGCTCGTATAGAGTTCTTGCTTGCACGCAAAATATCTAATACGCACTTTTATTTTCAAATTACTTTTGCAAAGATTTCGAAATGGTATGTTGCGTCACGGCATTGAACAAATCAATTTTACATGATTTCCACTGGGCTGCACTGTAATTATGCTGGAAAAGTATCCTATTAAATATATGTGGAAAACATCATGATGTATAAAACCATAATTGATAGCTTTCATATAAATATGAACATTGCTTCTTATCTGTTTACTTTTATTTATATTAGATGAGAATTCATGTTTCAATTATATTTCAACCTCGACTCGAGAATTTTAATAATTTAAAATCAGAAAACTCATTTGCGGTTAGATTCGGAATTATATACAGTGCAAGTATTATTTTAAACAATATTTTTCGCCAAGTATTCGCCATTCAATTCATTGAGTCACCGCCTTTAGGGCCATATCACGTCAAAACACCGGTTCTCATACGGTAAGAAAATTTAAACACTATCGACCCTGGTAAATACATAAAGCGTGATTGCATAGGAATACCAGTTGTCATAAGGGTTAATGTTATTTTTGTATTCGTTCAAATTATCTCGTACATTAACGAGTACATCACGCTAACTATAACAGTCTTGCAACATGGTCGGAAGGTCGCTTTTATTTTATATTAACGACCAGCATAATAACATCAGGACGGTGGCGATCATAGCCCTCCATGATTCTCTATATTTCGTAGCTTTTAAAAGATTGTTTGGTCATTTTGTTCTGCCATGTTTTTACTCAAGGTTGTTGGGTGGGTGGTGCGTTATTTTAATCTGTCCCATTTGCTTTCGTTTCGTTTTGCGAATACCACATTGTGCAAAACTTTTTTCTCAATATGCAACATTGAAATTACTGCTAAATTCTTCTGATGTTCAGTAGCTAAATCCACTGCTAGAAAGGTTACATCACCATCTTGCACATATACAAATCAACCATCCGTCCGTGCATAGAATACTGCTGTCATATATGGTCAGGCGCCCCTGCTGTTCATCTCAGTGCTGTCGACAGGCTCTAAAAGAGAATCAGTAATGTGATAGGTACCGACTTGGCGGCTCGATTCCAGCCACTTTCTCGCCGAAGGAATGTTGCTTCCCTCGGTCTATAAATATTTTCATGGCTTCTGTTCCGACGAACTTAAGTCGCTGGTGCTTCTACCACATGAGGTTACTCGTGCAACCAGACTATCAACTGGCTCTCACCCATTCAAAGTTATATCAACCAAATGCAACTGACAATTCTACTCCATGAGCTTCTTCTCTCTTACTTCCCGCCTATGGAACTCTCTTTTATATTCTTGCTCTCCCGACGGTTACAACATCCACGAATTTAAATGCAATGTCAATACTCATCTCTTAACCACTTGATTCCAGTTCTTTCACTCTGTATATCTTCTCCTTTTTCTCTGCCTTTGCAACTGTCATTACACCTGTATTTCCATCTTTCTCGTGCTCCCTTATCTGACACCCCCTGTAACTGCTTCGTCTTTCTCTTTACTCTCCTCCTATCTAATCTTTTTCTCTTATGAAGCCCCCTGCACATCAAAATAAAAATAAAACTTCCCCGCTGCTTATACGCTTTTTCTATTTTTTCAGCATTCTTCTGTAAGTTCTCAATTGCTTAGTCTCTCATGCATTTGATGGATTTTCCCATGCCTTTCTCAAGTATCGCTGAAGCACACATTTCTCTTCTAGATCACTGTTTCACTTCTTGCCATGCCATGTAACCATACCCTCTTAAAAACTCTGATCAAGATATGGTTTCCGTTAATATAACTTTCAACTCCCTCTGCCTCAAGAAAACTTCTAACGGGAGAATATCTTACTGCTATCAAAGAGCAGACTGGGAAACGTTCCATGATTTTCTTTTTGATGTCCCTTGAAAAAAATGTTTATTCTCCCTGTTGTAGACTGTGCCTCTGATTTTTTAACCTGAGTGAAATTCGGCATCTATGCTTTCATCCTAGCCTCCTCTCGATCGCCATTGCCCACAAGAATTGTTTCTTCCTGCTTTACCGGAGTGACGCGTCTGACTTAGCTCGGTGCTTTTTTTATTACTGCCCCTAATGAATGCAAGCGGATCCTCAACTGTGTTTAGCAGTTGTTTGCTGATAGAATGACACAGTGTATATCATCCCGCATGTTTGTCACAAAACTTTACTAGCAACTCTGCAAAAACTGTGTTAAACAACACCAAAAGCTCGATTCCTCTTTATTCAATACATTTGAGGTCCCCACAGACACAACAGTCAAGGATGATTGCTTTGCTCGCAAATTCTCTTTCAACTCTTCATTTGACTTGTCTAGAGTAACAACGACCGAAGTTCCACCTAGAACTAAGGTTTATCCGTGTGAATTATGCATTACCCCTCTCTAGCCTGCAACATAATTACTACTCTTGACTTCCAAAACGCAAGCGAAGGTGACTGAATTACAGTCATTGTTCTCACAAAATGTGCCACTGAACTTTACCCTGTTTCTCCAAACCCTACAACTGATGCCTCGCTGCTTCTTGCTTTACTCTTTGTTAGAAGTCCTCTTATGTAGTTTGTGTCTTGAAAAACTTTGTAAAGTCCTCTGATCCCACTAATTATCATCTTCTAAGCACTATCAGTGACAAAGTGATTCATCATCGCAAATTCCACAACCTTATCTCTGACAAGCGGTATGACTACCGCTTTGCCTGGTCTAGCGCAGATATGTTAACGACGAATACCGAATACATATACCAGGCTCTCGATAATGTCGCTGAAGCTCGAGCTGTTGCCCTTGATATCTCAGAAGGATTTGACAAGTTTCAGCATGATGGTCACCTTCACAATTTACAGGGCTATTATATATTTGAACGGTTTCAACCAATCGTTCCTATCAAATCGCGTAATCAAGGTCGTATTAAACGGGAATGCTTCCAGACATGAAAGAGGGTGTTCATCAAGGCTCTAAACAGGTTCTATGATTTTCCTGATATTCATCAAGTATCTTTCTAATGTAATCAGTTTCCAATTAGGTGTATGTGTATAAGATATGTGCTTACAGTAAACCTCACTGCTGCGCTTGAAATGATCTTCCAATATGTGGTAAATGGTGCAAGAAATGGCTAGTAAATGTCACCAAAACGAAGCCGCTATCATTTGACCACCACACAAAAACTCAGCAGCCTTCCTGTAGAGTTATACGGTATATACTCTCCATCAGTGGCATTTCTGCCTTGCTCGGGGTGAAATGATTAAACAAAATTGTAGTCCTATTTCTGACAGTAAACTACACACCGCGGCATGGAGACTGATGGGATTGAGGCGATTTTGAGGAGCGTGAAACCAAATCTTAATTGCTGTTGTTCCCAGTGGGGTAGCATTTCTTAGAATCCCAGCTATGTCCAAATAGTGAACTCTCAAGGAAAATAAAGAAATACATCCTAAGAAAATATAAAAAAATATTTTTAGTTAAAATACTAGAAACAAATTTTAGTAAATCAATACTAAGCATTCGAATGAAATTATCATCAGTATATATTCTTATACAATTATAACCAACAATATATTTTATAGAAAATTACAGCATTACCTTTTATAGCAAAATGGCCTCCAATATCTTTTATAACAAATTGACCAACAATAAATTTATAGCAAAAAGAAAGCCTTATTCAACCTTAAAAATATAAAGTTAATTTTTTTAAAAAACTTTATCTCTATGTATTTTAGTAGAATTACGGTAAAGAGGTGACAGAGTAATAATTACAGGAATCAGAGGGCTCTCCAGAATTCTTAAAAACAGGAATTGCCGAAGATGATTACCAACACCAACAAGCAGGAAAGTAAGAAGCAGCGAGGTAATAGCTGTAAACTTCGGAGAGGACAGAGATGAGTTCAGGAGAACATTTCTTTAGGACAATGACAGTAATTCAGTCACCTCCACCTGCCTTATAGGAATCAATCTTAGCAATATATTTAACATACAAACAATCTCATCTACAAATTAGATATCTAAAACAAACATACGTTTACCATAAATTATGTAAAAAATATGTGTCGCTGAGGTCATATATATATATATATATATATATATATATATATATATATATATATATACATATATATATATTCCATAGAGGTAAACATGCCACTAAACAAAATCAGTCGTTCAACCAATAAACTGAAGTTTTAGTTTTTTATTTGTATATAATCAGTACTCCGTCCTGACATTTCATGAATTTCTGTTCAAAGAAATGTGCAAAGAATGGGGATTATTTCATGGCGTGTACATGTCATGTCGGGGCCTGGCTGTGAAGGTCTTAGCTAGTAAAACTATGGAATGTTGCTCGTTTGGACAGTAGCCATACTAATATCGTTAAGATAGTGAGAAACTAACCATGTTTCGTATGTGGATAAGGTTTACTGGGTGGAAAATAGTTAATCATCTACAAGGCTACGTATTCATTTTTTAACATTTTCAACCGCAGATTAAGAAGCATCGGTAAAGACTTGGCAATAATACTCAATTATTTGTATGAATCAGAATTTTATAACGATAGATTATGACAGTATGGGTGTGGTGTTTTCTAGAGCGGTACAAGGAATCGATAATTTTACCAATATCATTAACGAACCTAAATAATATGCGAATTCATTAAAGCTATGACCATTCATCAAGTCTGATGTACATTTTGGTGTGATAAAGCGTTAAAAACAAGCATAAATATGAATACTGGCTGTTATTTTAAGAAATAAGGCAGAAGGATGATTTGAAATATACAACGTTTTACCATTTCTGCTATCATCCCATCTTTCTTTCTTTCTTTCTTTCTTTCTTTCTTTCATAACATTACTGAAACCAAGTAGCTTCTCTGATATGACTTATTTTTCGTTTGGTCATGTGATCAAAAACAAAAAGACATTTATTTTTAGTTATTGGCAGGAAGAGGTATATTTCGTGCTAACTAAAGGAGTTAAAAGAAGAATTGTGAGATTATTTCAGCTCTCTTATTCACTCTCTCTCCCCCCCTCCCTCTCTCTCTCTCCAAATATTGCTCGATGTTAAGAACAGTTTTACTAACATTGCAATTGACGAAACATTAAAAGTAATTAGCGACTTCGTTTATAAACACCCATCTATCCCTCCTCCAAACAACCAACCTGCGATTCTTCGGATATTACTTACCGCGTGCACCAAACAAACTTCATTTTCAAATTATAATGCTAACAACTACATACAAAATAACGGTGTCAGTATGAGAGACGCATTGGGTCTCTTCTTTCTCGAATATTTGCATGTCGCATATCAAAAACAAAGTGTTTAGAACAACCTACAAACTGGAAATTTACACAAGTTATTTGGACGACATTTTCGTTTTAATAAAATATGTATACGAAATCTCAAATCTAAAACTACATTTTGAAAATAAATCCTCGCTAAGATTCACTCATGAACTCATGTATAATAACAAAATCTCGTTTCTTGACGTTAATATAGAGCTACAAACCAAAGAGTTTATCAGTTATCTTTATAAAACCCCCACCAATGAGAACTCGTCTCTTCTTAACTATACAGGTCAGTACCTGAAAAGGTATAAAATAGCAGTAATAACAAACCTTTTAAGTAGGGAACATCAAAATTGTTCCTCCCCAAGCATATTTTTTAACAAACTAAAACACATAAAAGAAACACTATTCAACAATAATTTTATAAACTAGATCATTAATAAACAAATAAAATTAATTTTACAAAAAATACATGACACTAGAATTAAAAATAACACCCAAGAAAACATAAACATATTTTATTGTAGCCAAATGCACATTAATTATAAACAGAACGAATTTTCTATCGAAAAATATTATTCACCATATTTTTCCGTAATTTCTAAAAACCTTGTAAAATCTATAATATATTATAGAAAATAAAAGACATCAAATATTTTTATTTCTAATAATAATAATTCCATCTAATCTATACTAGCGATTAATAATACAATGTATGAATTTCAATGCCCAGTAAAATATTGTGTTTCTTGTCAATAATCTATTGCCTATATTATCCATATTGCCACAGAAGAATGCTGAGAATACCATGAACGCAAAATACAAAAATATTATTTAAATCTCAATATGAAATCACCTCGCTATAAGAGAGGTACTATATATCAGACACTTATCTCCAACGATCAATCTTACACTAATTTACAGTGGAAATGAAGTTTTGAAAGTTGTTTTTTGAATAAACTGACGATCACATGATGTTAGCCACGCATATCACGTGATAGTTTTAAAGAAATGAAATCTGTTTTTACATAAAAACACTAAAACGAAAAATAACATTACTGTCAAACATGAGAACATAAAACACGGAAAAAATAATATCCTAGAAAATAGCCTGTGAAAAGGCTGAAAGCGTTTGAAAAGTCGACAATTATGGAATAATTTTACATTCCTTATCGCTAGCCCAGAAGGAATAATTTAAGAATACCAGCAAAATTAAAATAAAACATTAATACTATCTTACATCATATATATATATATATATTTATATATATGTGTGTGTGTGTGTGTGTGTGTGTGTGTGTGTGTGTGTGTGTGTAAAAGAATTTCAGATTGAGCATATTTATAAATAGGCAGTATCAATAAAGCCAAAAGGAGAACTTATCTTAGTGAATGTGTTTCGTTCTTTTACATACTTTCTCAAGGCATTTTTGATAGTAGACGAAAATGTATCACAGAAATCTGAAGATGAACTTGAAATTAGTATCTTCCAAAGGCTAAGAAATAACCAAAAATTTAGAAAATATTTTTATTAACACAGAGTTGAGGGGTCTACTCTTATATAATTACCAGTTTTACATTATAGCCATGATTAACAGTCCGCCTCACAAATAAAGCAGGAAATTGAGCCCAAAGAATTATTGCTTTAGAGAAGAATCCGAAGAATTCAATAGGCTGATAATGTAAATGACAAGAAAATCAGAACAAAATGCCCTTAATTAGAAGTCAACAGATACATTTAAATTTTTAGAAAACTGAATAAGATGAATCGGTTTGAAAAATTTGACACCCACAATATATATTGAAGGTAGTTGGGGATGTTTAATCACTGCGTAATTTCACAAGATTCATAGAACAAGGAGAGGGATCGATAAGATATAACTTACTTAGAACTACAAAGATCTCAAGTTGTGGAGAATTATATACCGTCATGAAATGGCATAGCAAAACTGACGTTTATTACAAACAAAGAGCAAATTTCTACAATGGACAAGAATAAAACCGCCACTTTATTTAGTTGATTGGTATTGTTTTCATTAAATTCGAAGAAGCTTAGAATATAAAACTACAAAAAATATTGAAAATAAATTAAATTTTATCGTTGTCTGTGAACCGGACAACAATCTAAAAAAAAAACCAGAAGATTAAATTTTGAAGTCATGGCGGTTAGACTTTCGTTATTAAGAGGGAATTCAAGCATCGTATATTAAAATGCCAACATCGGTGCATTATATTTTTGCATACAAAATAAATTAGTTATTATTCGTTAGAAAAAGAAAAGAAAAGAAAATAGCTGTTCTTTTCTGTTTTGTTTAGCTTGTCTCTCTTGTGCATAGTCAACGAGATCAATTCTATTATCCCGTTGGTTGATGTATTCTTGGGCAAAAATCGAAGAGAAGTCAATTAAGAGGTTTTATGTCAGTCTCTTCATTTCTTTTCTTTTTCACTCCTTTTCTTTTTTGTGTGTCTTTTTTGTCGTCAGTTTCTTTATTCCTATTTCTGCATTTCGCACTCACCTCTTCACATTGTTTTTTTTTCCTCCAATATTTTCATTTCCTCTCATCCGGGTGTGTTTTTTTTATTTTTCTTACCCTAATTTCTACACTTATTTCGTTCTTGCCTTCTTTGTAACACCCTGATTTCCAGCAATTTTTTTTTAAATTCTTCCGTTCTTAACTTCCTCAGCAGTATATTTTACTATTATTATTATTATTATTATTATTATTATTATTATTATTATTATTATCCTATACAGGTGTATCTCTAAGTATATATATATATATATATATATATATATATATATATATATATATATATATATGCAAATATTAATATAAATATTAATGTAAATTATTTTCATATACGAGTGTATCTGTAAAAGATCAAAGAGAATAAAAATACCCAACAGAAAAGCACGTTTCGTCTACTGAAGGACTTGATGATTTTTTTTTTCCAAGCTTACCTTTCCTGAAAGATTTACTTCTTTCTTCAGCTAAAATACACGACTATTGAAAAAGCTGTTGAATATTATTCGCTTTCTTTTTTTCAGATTTGAATTATGACACTTTATTTACTTCATATGTTTTGACAAACCGTTCAATCAACAGGTGAATATTTATGAACGTTATCATACTTAAAAGCCAGGATTAATCAATGATATCCTTGTTTTTGTATATAAACACGTGCAAAAGTAAATCCTACATTTGCCTTGATAAATTCTTGGAGAGGACGAAATACTTTTACTGAGAATTATTTTTACTCATACTTCTTAGTATTCATATCATTTTTTTTCAGAATATACTGCTATCATCCAACATTGTTCAACAGAAACCTTCTTGCTCTTTAATTCTAACCTATGTGCTTGCCAATCTAGTCCATTCGGAATCAGCGGTTTCTCTTTTCATTTATCTGAATTAGTTTTTATCTGTGTTTTTTTCTACTTTTTATTAGCGTTTCATCTCTCATCTCGTATGTACGATGTTCCCACTTCCCAATCTAATTTAATTAATATATTTATTAAGTTCAGTAAATAAATGCCAGAACGGGAAAATGTGATGTGACACCTTCCGTTCAGAAAAGAACACAAAAGGGTTTTATTGCTGGCATCGGTCCTATAAACAAAAAGTGAAAATGCAAGAAACGACGTTACAACAAAAACTTAAAGAATACTAAAAAAATTACAGATAAAAAGATGATTAACGTTTAAGTTTAAATTTTGAGTTTTATCTCGTATATTTTTAATGACGTTTTTAATTATTCCACATAGTATCAGTAATACATTTGTGAGAAACGGAGACCTGGTGTATATCGAGGATTTATTTATTTCTTCTTTTGGCTATATCTAATTTGTTATTTCTTTCTCTCTTTCTCTTTATCTTCTTCTATCCTCTTTCTTCCACATTCATTCCTTCTCTTTTTCCTTCTTATATCGCTTTTTCTTCTTTCCTTCTTAATTAATTACTCTTCTTTTCTTCTCCTTTCTTTTTCTTTTTTCTTCTATCTTTGTTTCTTTTATCTTTTTTTCTTGATTCAATTAAATTATTCCCTTCCTTATTCCCTCTTTTGACCTCCGTTGTCCTTTCTTTTTTCATATTTTTCTTTTCTTTTTCTTTTCCTTCCTCTCCTTTTCCTTATATCGTCTTTTATTATTCTCCTTCTTCATTCTTTTCCTTTATTTTTCTTCTCCCACTATTTTATTTCTTCTCTTTCTTTTGCTTTTTCTTTCTTTCTTTACATTACACAGATAGGTTCATCCTCTCTACATCATTATTTCTAATTATTTTTCTAGACCTATTAAGATTTATGCCTTATTTTATTTCATCTCTTTATTTCGTTCTTCTGTGCGCCTATTCCTCAGTCTGTTTCTTCTTGCGCATCCTCCTCTTACAACTTTTTCTTTTGATTATATTCTCTTTATCTGCACACATTGTCTTCCTTTTTTTATGCTTTACTATTTCTATTCCCTTTCGTCGTTATTTTTGGGGGTATGTTACATTCCGTATTTTTATGGCGTATACAATACAGGGCTTTTAGCAGACACAGAAAAAAAACTACAATAACTTTTACAGCTGGTAATGAGCAAAAGTGAGAAGAAAAGACAAAACATATATTGTAAGAAACCAAAATTCATGGTTCATGGCAAAATGAACAGATAGCATGCATATACTTAAATTTAAAAACGTTCGATATGTTTTAACAGGATATGGAAATGATATTGATAGACGAAATTGCATTTGGATATCATGATGACTTCCAAAATCTAAGCTATGTATTAAGAAACAAGAAAATTTCACTGAGAGAAAAAAAAGAAACTATTAGGTAATAACAGTCCATCTGTATGACAAAGAATGCTGGAAATATCCCCACAGACAAAGAAGAGTATTGAAACCAAATTAATGAGGTTCTACAGAAGAATGCTGAGAATACCAGAAGTAAGGAGCTAAAAAATACAGGCAATTTTGAAAAGCCATGATTAACAACATGATGAAGTGATGCAGACACATAGAAGAAAAAGCGTAACTTTATTTCCTCCATCACTTTCATCCATTCTTCCATTCATTGCACAGAGATAGGTAGCCTGTTTACTTCGTATAAGACTTATCTTTTCAATGATTCTGTTAACACATCATAAGGATGACCTCCTCGCTTCCGATCAGCTAAATTATATCAACTGATCCTTTCGCGGATGGCCAGGTTATCAATCTTACAATAAATCGAAGACGATTGCTTTCTATCAGACCCAACTTTGATAACTTTATTACCTAAACTCATATAGTTATTTCATTTCTAATACTTGAAACAATATATCACACAAAGTAAGATGTTGCAAATAATATAAACAATATAAAGGGTAAAAATGAACTACAGATAAATATTACTTTGTTGTTATGATTTCTTCATCTCATTTGCTGCTATATTGTTTTATTGGTAGAAATTGTTAATTTTATTAATGAAGTTAATAGCTGTGTAAAACTAATGTATTTTAATTATTATCAGATGATTGAAAAAATATAAAACATGAGCCACTGATATCATTTTCGAACATCTGTAAAAAAACTTATAGTAATATTTCTTTTTAGACCTTTGAGTTGTTTTACAGGTTTTTGTCTTCATATTTACGACGTTTTGCCCGTTGTACATTTCTAACTTCATTAGGTTATTAGGATTTAGAACTGACTCATTTATTTCGTTTGCCGGAGTAGATTGTTTTAAGTCGACGAGTCAGCCCTCAAGGACACAGGGTCCAGTAGATAAAACGTTGGTGGAATCCAGTAGTTTGACCAAAGAACTTGTGAATTTAATGCCTGGCTACAGCAGAGGTAAACAAAACTTGAATAGTTGAGTTAAAGTGAGATAACTAATACTGGGGCATCTAGAAGAGGTAGGATGTAATTATAATGTATTTGACTTATGTGTGTATATTGTAGTTTTTATAGGTGGGTGTGTGAACATAAAATATTTGTATATATATATATATATATATATATATATATATATATGTGTGTGTGTGTGTGTGTGTGTGTGTGTGTGTGTGTGTGTGTGTGTGTGTGTGTGTGTGTGTATAAAATATATGTATATATATGTGTATATGTATATATGTGCACGTGGGTGGTTGTGTGTTGGTGCATGTTTCACCGTTACTTATACTGTCTAATCAAGCAACACTTAATACATGAACACTTTTTTGCAATAAACACTGTGATTGCGACAAAATAACACAAAAAATTTCTATTCTCAGTCATATTAGTTGGATTACCGTTTGTGAAATAAAAAAGATAAACAGAAAGAGATTGTAGTCTGAAGAGATGGATATTTCACTCGTCTCAATAAATTATAGTTTCTAACAACTTTACTTGATATGTTAAGTTTATATATATATATATATATATATATATATATATATATATATATATATATAATTATACATTTTAAACCAACGTAGAATATTAAATGTTTATCTTGTTTTAAAAAGTGCAGTAACTTCACTTCACAATATTTAATTCCCATGAAAATCTAGTGAACTTGAATTTAAATCTATTAAACTGTCACTTTAAAATATGCACCTGATGATTGCATAAAGCATGAAAGTCTGAGTCGTGCAAATGACGTAGGTTAATATGTATATTTATTAATATCAATTATAATATTAATATACTGATATATTTATAATACAGATCTGTTAATACACTGTACATCTTCTTCACATATATATTTATTTGTGTCACTATATATATATATATATATATATATATATATATATATATATATATGTATATTACAAATAAATAAAGAAGAACAGAGACATTAATATCCACTGTTCATGCAATTACTAATTACTTTTGTAAAGTGTGCTCCATAGAAAATAGTATTAATATTGTGATTTGTTTATTGCAATGATTTATAAATGCTTTATATCACTACACAAAAGTCTTCAGATTTCAGAACAATATTGTTTATCAGGTAATATTTTAAAACTAAATAGTGAAAATGATTTATTTAAAAAATATATAAATGGATTCATGGATAATTTAAACTGTTAATGAGTGGTGGTTATAGGAAGCTTTACAGTATGATTTTAGATGTATCAATATTGCTGAATCAAAAGTGTGAATTAGGTTGAACTTTGGAGTTGGAAATTTGTTTTGTGAAAAAACAATGTAGCATAATGTCAAAACATGACACCATTTTGTCTGGGTAATTTACATACTAGGAACATACATAATTTAAATGGGTAGACAACAGTTTTTTACAGCTGGTTGGATTTTACTGTTTCTTTTTTTTTCTTTTTTTTTTGGTTAATTTGATTTTGTACAACTCAATCTGTTAAATGGGCTTAATTTTTTTAGGTTAGAATTAGAATTAAGTAATTATGGTAGAAGATGATCTCGTAAAGAGGCTGAAAGTACTTGGGAATTTTGAGAAATGAATGAAAATAACATCTGTCAAGGTTACAGTGCATGTTTGACATCTTTTGATTTTGTAATATGCGGATGTTTTTTTAATCATTTCACCCCATTTCACCCCAAGCAAGTCATTCCACTGCCACTATTGCGCTTGGGGCTACATAGGGGAAGGTAAATAGGAAGAGTGGTTAGATACAGGAAATGTCAGAAGGGGGGTGATAGATAGTAGCGGGGTTGGAAGAATGTTTGAAAGAATGAAAGCGAGTTAGTTTGTTAGGAGGTGTCTATTGACCTTACATTTAAACTCCTGGAGATTTTAGCCGTCGGGGAAGCAGTGATGTGGAAGAGAATTCCACAGTCGGGAAGTGCGAGAAAAGAAACTGTTGGAGGAGAAGTTGCGGTTGCATTTTATCGGTTTCACTGTAAAAGGATGGGATCTAGTTGCTAATCTAGTATCCCGTGCAAATTCGAAACTAGGATGACCCAGTGATGTAAGTTCATCGGAGCAGAAGCCATGAAAGTATTTATAGAAGAGACACAGGGAAGCCACATCGCGCCGGTGAGAGAGAGTCTGCAGGCGGTCTGTTAAGTCGGTATCGATCGCATTACAGACCCTCCGCTGTACCTTGTCTAGAAGCCCAAGGAGAATAGCAGGGGCACCCGACCAGATATGGCAACAGTCTTCAATGCACGGGTGGATGGTAGATTTATAAATGTGCAGGATAGATTCAGACAGAAAAAACCTCCGGGCCATGCACAGAGAAGCGACTTTCATAGCAGCGGATTTAGCAATGGATTCGATATAGTCATTCCACTTGAGATCCGCTGAGAGTGCGTAGTGCTTTACTCTCTGGGAGGAAAGCCTGGTCCATAATTTATTTAATCTAACATATATATATTTGTCATCCTAATACAAGCCTGTTTCAATGTATCACTGTTTGATAGTGAGGCAGAACACATCCACTTGCTTCCAGCCGAGATAGAAACTCGACCGATTTGGTTACAGTTGGAGCTTCTACTTCCTAAGCCATGGAATAAGAAAGAAGTAATTTCAACATGATATATATAAACGCTGTATACACACAGCAGTCACCGAGAGAACTCAATTCATTTTGAAATGTAACACACACACACACACACACACACACACACACACACACACACACACATATATATGTGTGTGTGTGTAAATATATACACATCATATATATGTATATGTATGTGTATATATATGCATATGTAAATATATATATATGCAGATATATATATATATATATATATATATATATATATTTTACAAACATACACATACGTGTGTGTATGTGTACATATGACTCTTAAATAAAAATTAAATGCAATTTTATATTTCAGTATATAACAAATTATTTGAAGAAAGTAATTCTGTTTCTACAGCATATTTTGCCAGATATTGTTTTGTTTTCTCTTTCGATATATTTTTTTATTTGTGAATATTAAGTTTAAAATCTGAAATTCACTATTTAACATTGCACCATGTTAACCAGTTATATATGCACGTATATACGTCAGTGATTTGGTTTATTTAGATTTTGAAATCCTCCGATATGTTTTACATCACAAATAAATATATGTATAACCTATTCAAATGTGTCAATATCTATTTTCTTATTGACTTTTGACGGTCATTGTATGGACGTACTTACCGTAACCATTTTTAAGAAAATATTATTTCAGACTATTTCTGTTACCGCTTTTTCTTGACTTCCCCGTCGCTTATAGGTATCCGATGAGATTTGAACAGATATCCATCATTTTTCCGGAATTCTACCTTCAGTTAACAGTAATAAATGACCTGACAAGAAGGTATAAACAAATTTAACCATATAAATATCCTTCACTACCTTACAAAAAATTACGCTGTTATCTTGCTTCAGAAACAAGACAAAAATTACCAGTCATGCCTTAATTACCAAGATGATTGGAGCCTTGCAGTTGTCCCCTCCTCTGACCTAACTCAAACAACTCAAAAGTGGAATAGCTGGGTTGCAACTTTCAATAGCTGAAAAGCCATGTGAGACTCGTTTCTAAACAGTTCTGAGGCCGAGATTTCTCCAGTTAGGATGAACGTTTCCGTTCTCACTGAAGCTCCATTCTTTGATCTCATTTTCATTGCAGACCTCAAGTGAAACTCACATATATAATCCATTGCTAATGATACTGGGAAAATGGTTGACTGATTCTATAGGCTCCAGGAACTGTCTGAATGTGGACATGCTTTAGAATTACGGAAGCGATATTATATCAAAACTGGCTGCCATAACTGTGTTGGAACTGCTTAATCCCAATTATCTGCTCATGATCGGGTTCAAAGCCAACCTATACAGCCTTGTTTTCTACACTGTGATTGCACCACAAAGGCAATGCTGCAGGTCTGCTGCGTTTTTATTGATAATTTCCTGATATGTATTTAGAGGAGTAACATACTTTTAACTCACCATTGCGGAACAATATCGCTAGAACACGCTGTGCCATTTCCAAGGAAGCAAATCAGTTCTATTTTCTCTGTGATTTGAATATACGATGCACATCCGACTCAGATAGCACTTACACCAATATTTGCTACTTTTAAAAACACACTCTTACGTTGGTGGATACTTGCACATATGAATCTTCTTTTTTTTTTTTCGGTCTAGCAATCATCAATTTCTACAATCTTCTCTTCTATTCATATCCCATACCTCATTCATTAATTCAGTTTTAACTATAAGAGTTTATATTATATGATTCTCGTGAAATGTGTCGTTAAGTTTTAGTAAGGATAATGTAAATAAGTTGGTTGCGTTCACTTTCATAAGCGTTATAAAACTTTTGAAAAAGTTGATTTTGGCTTACCTTGTTGAGTGAGAAGAGTGAATAGGAAAAAACGATTATGATGAGAGTCACTTATGTGCTATTCGTGTCAACTGATTGAGCGATTATGACTCAAAAGAGACATAATTGACTGGGCAGAAGATTTTCGCGAAATAGGTTGCTATTACTTTCATCGGTATACTGGTTTCCAGCCAAGACTACAGAGCCCAATGTGTTCTTGTGTTTTACCCATATGGGGAGGGAGAAGCGACGGATTCATACTTTTCTCAAGGGTACTTATGCGTATGTGAATGCAACAAATTCAACTAGGATTCGAACTCGGCTCTCCGAGTTTCCGTTCCAAGCCGATATCGACTGCACCAGAATGCATATCCGTGAAAGTTTTCTCGCCTTGAGAGTAGCATTTAACATTATGGCATTGCATAGAAGAGAACACTGATTAGGGTTTTCATTGACTTTTAATTACTAATTTTTACAAGTGTGGCAACTGTGACAATTGTGATGCGAAATCTAGAGGCATAATTCAGCAAAAAAGTTTTTGCAAGTTAAAATTACTAAGTATGTCTCTGTGATTGTTTGTATTCCAGAGCGCATCATTCAGATATTTCTTGAAATAGACTGCATCCAAAAGAAGTGCTTATACCAGGTGAATAACAACTCAGCACTTTTAAAGGAATACAGCCGGCTAAATCTCGTCGATTGAATATCAAAACAACTCAGGACTGAGACAACTCAGCGCGAAAAAACATTACTTGATGTTGAGCATCTTAGTCGCCAATTTGTTGTGGGGTTGTTGCAAAACATCTACGCAAGGTCGTACTGACAGGTTTGTTCGTAAGTAAGACACTGAACACTGGAAGTAGGTATAAGACATTATATTAACAAAAAAATCAAGATACTAGAAATAAGAAGTCCGAAGGTATAATTACGCTGCTTATTGCCTGACAAGTAGCTGTCGTCAATTGCGTCGTTAACTGGCGTTGACTGCTCTCGTTAACTGCTTCCGTTAACTGCTTCCCGGAAGTCACGCAGGTAATCACATATATGACAAAAGGAAGAGCCCATTCCTTTTAGGAATGACGCCTAATAAATATTTTTCTTTAGATAATGCATTCGAAAAGGCAATATGTAAAATATAAACTAGTTTTTTGTTGCTTTTAATCGATTTGGATAAATAAAAATGTAAAAAAAATATATTTAATAAAGTATATTGACATATTAAGATAATTCAATAAATATAATTGTTTTTAATTATTTTTTAATAAAAATGCAAAAATAATCAAAATAAAATAAGTTTAACGTCATTTATTATTTCATAAGCCAAATTAATAATCTAAAATATTTAGAATAATAATTTGAAAATTAATAATTAACTTTATAAAAATAATTAAAAGCTAAAAAATGGTTCATATTTTAAACAATACCTTTTTCAAATATTTTATTTTAATAAATGAGTTAACTATTTAGTATTTTAATCTTTAACAAATAACTTTTACACAGTTATGAAGAAAAAAGTTGTATTTCTGGTGTGTTGTTCAGGTGTTCAGCTGGCCTAGCATCCACTCGGTGGTGTTTGATAGGTGGGGGTGAATTGGCCTTTTCCGATCATAGCCTAGTAAAAACAAAGAACAAAGATCAAAAATAGATATTTAAATTTTTTTAAAAATAATTTCATCACAAGATGGGCGGTACAGCCACTGAACCAGTTCCAGGATGTGTCAGAGAGAGCGCAAGAGAAGGATAGGAATACAGGTGTGATGACAGTTGCGAAGGGAAAGTGAGAAAGGTAAAGAAAAATATACACAGTGCGAAGTAGAAAAGAACGAGGGAATGACTAGATTCAAGTGGATTAGAGATAGGAATTGACATTGCATTTAAATTCCTGTAGGTTGTAGCTATCAGGCAAGCAAGTATTCGGAAGTGAGTTCTACAGGCGGGAAATTCGAGTAAACAAGCTGATACAGCAGAACTCTCGGCTGCATTTTGTAGATTTGTAGATTGAACTGTAAAAGAGTGAGATCTTTATGCCAGTCTGGTTGCTCAAGTAAATTCTTGTGGAAGGGGCACCAGTGACGTTAGTTCGTCGGAGCAGTAGCCATGGAAATCTTTGTAATTGAGACAGAGGGAAGCCACAACTCGCCGGTGAGAATGTGGCTGGAGTCGAGCTGCCAGGTCTGGACCGATCACATTACGGATTTACCTTTGGAGCCTGTCAAGAAGCCTGAGATAAACAGCAGTGGTGCTTGACCATATATGACAACAGTATTCTATGCATGGTTGGATGGTTGATTTAAAGGCACTAATGAAAAACTTACTTGAGGTCCAGCTAAAAAGCGTTTATATACAGCTAACATTTTAGATATATTCCGAAGCTATGTTAAAATATTATCTTTGATTAAAATAGTAATTTTATCGCTGTGACTTGAGATTTGCTTCCAGTTTATTCATTTGATTGTGCAAACTTGTGTTTATTAATCAATGTATACTTCTTCACTAGAGTAAAATATTATGAACGTTTTCTCTTTCCACAATAAATGAACTTTATACGCATAAGTGAGAATCACCATTTAATTACAAGAATGATAAATTTATCATCATATATAGACTTATATATAAGATTATGTGAACGAAAAAGTTAGAACGAAACGAAATGAACAAAATATTGAAATAAATGTAATCTCCTTATATAATTATAGGTACAAATCGAAAATTTTTCGGACCGCAGTTTACCCAATAAGGATTTGGAGTGTCAGTTACCCAAATTAGGTTTCCTTTTATTAATATGACTGTATGTACCTATTTGCGATTAAGTTGAATTCCATATGTTCACTACGCAAAAATACACTTGGGAAAGTTATTAATCCGCCTCTCCCTTCTAGTTATGGGTTAAATAAGAGGACAGATTGGGTTCTATAGATTTGGCTGGCAACCGGTCTACCGCGAAAAGTAATGGCAACCTACTGCAGGATAATCTTCTATCCAGTCAATCATGTCTCTTTCAAGACATGATTGCCCAAGCGTGCATCACGTATGGCAAGCACCTGACGAATTGACTAGCGTATATAATCCATATGTAAGGAATAACTTGACCCCATTTATTGTTGCAAAAATGTATCGTTCTAATTTTGGGCAAATAGAAAAAAATATCTTTTTACATTCGTTCGTAGCATATACTTATATACGTAGCTTAAATAGAGGATAACACGGATATGTATCTGATCCAAAATTATTCACGCAAAAAGTGATATAGGTATCTGGGAAAATTTATTCAAAATTTACGTATTTCAAATTAGTTAAGCGTAATTTTCATATTTGTACTAGGTAACGTGTTAATGAAAGTAAAATCCTTGCCTCATAAAACGTTGATTAATTTTAATCAGATTTTAATTTGGAAAAATCGAGTTCAAATTTTCATTTTCATTTTTTCTAAGTTGATATCAAATTTGCTTTTAGATATTAGAATGAGTATCCCAGTTAAATACCTTCTAGTATTTTCAACACTCAAAAAACGTTCTTGTTATTTCTCGAACTTGTATAATTTCGTAATGTCTGATAGCTTCTCTTCGCAATTTTTAAAGTTGGTGTATGATCAAATATAAACATAAGTTAGATTGATTCTTTTAAATTTTGTAAAGGACATGTCATAAATTGTCAAGACTGTTTTTCGATTTTTTTCCTAGATTCGTTTGGATTTTGCAGGATTAAGCCATACTTCCAATTTATCTGCCATAGTTATTTAAGTAAAAATAAATATGAGGAATACATTATACCTGTAAAATTAGTGCGTAAAATGATAACACTCGTCAACAAAATCTTTAATCCCAAGAAACAAAACACGTTTTTTAGCTAATTTCATGCACATATTCCGAAAACGCCCTTGCATTTTCACGGTTAGGTGTCGTTTTTCTCTACTGAAATTGCTAATTTTCGATTAAAAAAACAATTTACGATCTTGGATGATCGCACCATTTAGTTAATAAATATCGTAGAAACCTTCTAATTTTCATGTAGTTGGAGCAATTCAGCCATATGAAATAAACAAGTTATTAAGAAAAACAAAATTTTGGAGTTCAAACTTTAAAACAGAAGTAAAGCATTTTTGCATTTTATTGTCATAATTCAAAATTAACTGATGACCTTTATCCTTAATACACATTATCAGTAATACTCTAAAATCAGTATTAAGGTCAATTTTTTACATAGTCATAGATATAAACTTCAAAATTATTGCGGCGATGTAAGTGATGAGCAAGGAGACCCATTTCATAAAGATATGAAAATAATAGAAAAGCGCTAGCAGCGACTATGAGACAAACGAATGATGGCTGAAAACTGCTGAAGTATGAAAAGGGACATGAGCGACAATTAAAAAGCAGAAAACGCTCACCATAGTTCTTATGTTCACCAATGTTTTATTTATGCTGTTAATTTATTAAATGATTTGATAAAATATTTGTTAAACTAAGTATCAACTCAGTATTACTTTTTAAAAAAATTAAGGTCTTATTGCTATTGGAAGATTTTATTTCTCAATAACCAGACTAATAATTTTTTTATTTAAATACGAATTGAGGGGTTTGTACAAATTTACTTTAAGAAATACTGACATCGGTCAATATCATATATACAGTAAAACAAATAAAAAAATACATTTTCCACAAATGAGGCATTTTCATACAGCAATAGCGGTAGCTTATCTAGAAAAATAAGGTGATTTTCAGATTCAGCCCACACAAATTAGAAAACAAGTGTTTAGTACATTGACACCATTTCATTCTTTTTTATTCTTTTGTTTTTTGTTGACCAGTGTAATGTACGAGTACTTCTTTTATTTTTTATGTTGGGTTTATTAAATAAAACCCAAATTCTTTCTAACAATTATTTTTATTTTCATTAATTTACTATCGTTATTTGTTTGTGATAACTATTCAGCGAAAGTTTTTTTTTAATTGTCATCTTTCAATAATCTAATGCCAAAAACATTGATTAACTTTAATCCCATGCCAACAAAAATAAACAAAGTTTTCATCTTTCATAAAAGATCATTAAAAAAATAATCAATTTAAAGGAAAGAAGTTGACGAAGTCAAATCGATATTAATTGTTTAAAAAAAAACTCCAAACAATGGGTTGTTAGCATCAAGCAAGTTTTAAAACCTGTCTCTTGGGGGAGTAAAGTTACTTGATGTTTATTGTTTATGTGGTTTTAATTTTGAAAATCATGTAATTAACAGTTCAAATAGAGACCATTTTTAAAATGTTACGGTTCTTTGGTTCAAATACGACAGGTGCTGAAATGTTCTCGGCTCGAATATTTTGAAAAAATTAACTTCTTGGCCTCGTTGACAGACAGCCAAGTTCGAACACCAACCAGGTTCCTTGCATTGATTTATGCGTAAATAATCTTTTGACCTAGAATATTCTTGACAACCCCTAAGTGAAAAATTTGTTTTTTTGTTTGTTTGTTTTTTTTGCTAGATTCAGAGAATTAAAGCGGTGCACATTAGTAAAATTTTCAAAGCTGTGTTAGAAACATATTTCCAAGGGGCTTCTTAATGCACTCTTACGGCATATCATGTTGAATACACCTCTTCTCGTTCGATCACCGAAGTTAAGCAACGTTGAGTCTGGTCAGTACTTAGATGGGTGACAACTTGGGAATACTAGGCGCTGTAATGTGCGTTGTGATGCAGTGGATATCGGCTTGGAAAGAGAAATCGGTCAGCCTAGTTTGATTTCCAGTTGAGTACCCTGCATCCACTTAAGCACTGGTACCCTTGAGAAAAGTATTAATCCGTCACTTCCATCCAGTTATGGGTTAAATAACAGGATGGGGCCTGAAGTTAACCCATCTAGTGTTGGTGTCACAATAAAAAAACACCCTGGCAAAGCATCAAGTATTCAGCTATTTGACAAGATTATGAGTTTTGCTACAAACTGCGCCAGGGTTCCAAATGCACAGGGAATACTGGAGGGATGTAGTGAGTTCTATCTCGGCCAAGGCCGCATGACGACGACGACGACGACGACGAATGCACTCTTGAAATAGTATTTTCTAAGAAATGACTGTGATCTGCCGTGTCATTCCTGATATTTCTTAGATAAGTAAAAATCCTTCTCCATGGGTTTTGGTTAAACTTCAAAATTCGAATTGTTGTGATTCGGTTCAATAACATAAAATATTGCTACGAGACACCTTGTAATTTGGTTGTTTAGAATAATCCCATGAATTTCATGGAAAGATTCAAATTCAGTCGGAAAATACAATATAATATAAACAAATAACATTAATTTTATCTAACACCAAGAATACAAGAAGTCGATTAAAAGTACTGAATGTTTGATGTTATTTTTTGGGTTGTTAGTAATGTTCTTGTTTGGAATATAAACTGTAACTGCGTACGTATGTGAGAACAGTGAAATGTGGTGGTGCATAAAGGAGATTAGTAAAACTTAGTTCTTACTGTGGATAGTGATGCCGAGGTGTGAGGTCTCTTTGTAGTTTGGTAAGTGCAGGGTGGGTTGTTGCTCTTGTGTATGGACGTGAATGGGGTCTTAAATATCGGCAGCTATAATCACGTAGACTGTAGTGGCATTTGTGAGTCTCGATTTCATTCGTGACATTGTTGCGTTTTTTTCGATTCAATAATTATATTTTTGATAGATTCCTAATTGCCCCTAAAATAACACGTGGTATGTGTAGTACTACTTCAGTAGAATATTTAGACATAATCTACCTAAATAATGATGAATAATGAAAAAAATATTTTGAATTTGTATTTATTGTTTTTTTTATTGTACAGTTTAATTTGTGTGTTTGAACATGTAAATAAGTTATTGCGTGTTATTGTTCTATACATATTTTAAGCGTTTTAATTTTTATTTAGTTGTTGTATTAAACAATCAAGTGAACGCGACAGATGTTTCTACTTGGTGAAGATGTCAATATTTAGCTACGTTTTGTTGTAATGGATATAGGTTCTGAATATGACATCGAAGAGCTGAATTCGAATTTCAGTCGAATTCGTTTTATTCATGTATGCACAAATACCCATCTCCTCTCCCTGAAGCTACTGGGTAAATACATAGACAGATTGGGTTTGATAGATTCGAATGTGTCAGCAAACTCTTTACCGCGAAAAGTAATGGAAACATACTGGGAGAAAATATTCTGCCTAGTCAGTAATTTTTCTAAAGACACGTGATTACCCAAGCTTTTATCGCCTATTCAGTTAACTGAATGAATAAAAAACATTCATTTGAGTTTAGAATGAAAGCAGAAATGACATGTACCTTGAATCCCTCATAAGTATATAAGATATGGGGTTAGTAAATATTGAATACTACAAGTATATCGATGTGCGGATCAGTAATAAAAAATCATTGAAATAGAAAATTAAATAGAAACGTGCATAGTAATATCGTCAAACTTCTCAGATAAATACAAATCCAAAACATTAAAGAGAAACCTCATATTCTTAAATATCCTCGTCAAATCTAGATTTTTATATGGACGTCTTGCATTAGGCCAAACCCGCCCACAAATATTTAAACTATCAGCTCTTATCAAGCGCTCTCTAAAATTTATGTTCAAAAATAGCTTTGAGCAAGTGATGCATATGGGTCTTGGTGAAGACCCCACTTCTTTGAACATTCTGGACTTGAGCTACAAAATCACTGACGAAGAACAGTAACAAAAAGCTGAAATAAACATTACTCTAGAACTTTAAATAACAGTAATAATTAAAATTGATAAAATATATAACCAGATTCGAAATTAATGACATGATCAATATGATGAAGTTTCACCCTACTTTGAACAAAACGGTTGGGAAGAAAATATATATCAAAAAGGGGGAAAATCGATAAGAGATAATGGAATTTTAAAAAAGTATTACTTCCCCACAAAATGTGTTAAGATGATTTCATGAATTTAAACCGATAGCAGTTTTAACCATTCGGTCAATGAATTCCTCTATTTTATTTATAAGGAAACGTCTCATATTATCGTTACTGTCACCATTACCTGTAACATATAAACACAGCATCATTTGCAGCCCAGGCGCTGTACCCAGCAGCACTACGCATGACGCGTTTTCAATAATATAAAGTATATCCATAGCTTATTAAGCTTCAGAAAGATATCCGATAAATGTTCCCGAGTTTGCTAATCACAAAAAGGATAACTTCCGATGCTGTCATTTCCTACATTTCTCTGGTTTTCACCTGCCACTTATTGCAACCTCTGTGTTTCTGTCTTCTCTGATTTTATGAGACACGCGGAATCCTATCTGAAGATATTCGTTGTTGCTCTTGTGCACATTTTGAATGTCAGAGCGATTACTCACACAGGTGCACTTTATCTGCTAACAGACGTCTACAGTGGATGACTTCACGTACTACTTCACTTTGTACTCAAGATTTAAATTATTGTATAATTCACAATGAATTCAGAGGGCTATTTTGTTATGAGGTCGTCTGTACTCTTTTCGTGCTAGTTGAATACACTTGGAGACATTCAGCAGCTGATTCATACTGGCATAGGCTCTCTTTCCAGACATCCTAGGCTAAGGTAAATCAGCTATTCTGTAATGGATGGAATTTGTTCTATTAGTTAACCTTATGTATCAAATTTAAATTGCCCTCTTACTTTTTTATGAGCCTAAAATAAGATCAATCAGCCAATAATTTTATACCTGCCTTTTAAATTCTCCATGAAGATATTATTTTCCTAATTTTCATCACATTGTTCAGCCTCTTGTATGAAAAAAGAAATATACTTTAAAACAGCATTTTAAATCTATTCTTTATACCAACAAGACGTATTTTTCTTTTCTATTCGGTTTACACTTCTGTACGCGGTGATGTCTTCAGTCTTACATACTAACAGCATTTTACAAGCAGTATAACATAGAAATCATGGAGAAACAGTGACGATCCAACTCACTACTGAATCGTAATCGATCTCCGAGAGAAACTTTATAACGGCTAAAACCAAATCGATGTGCCCCAAAATATATAATGATTTTTCGAAGCGTAGCTTAAATGTGGCACAAGGCTGGAGGTATGAGCTATTCAGTGACGACCAAACTCGCAACTCATTCGTAACTGATCTAGCGAGACAAGCTTGTTAAACATTACACCACATCAAAGTATTCGTAGTCTCCAGCCTTATAAATGGCTGTATGATATTCTCTATAGACGATCCATTGAAATCACTTCATATTTTAACCTGCCGGTTATGGATGATGAATAATAACTCTATGCTGATTTTATATTAACCCAACACTTCTATCAGATATCCAGAAACAATCAAGAGAACAACATTAACAATCAGAAATGATATTCTGTCATTGAGAGAAAAATACATTTCAAGAAATACGTCTTGCACATGTGTCCTAGGATATTTCTTTTAATTTGTCTCTGCAGAATTCATCTTGCACATCTACAAACTTACCACTCGTTCGTGTTAAACACTGTTGCCATATCTGGACTTGTGCTACTGCTGTATCTCGAGATTCTTGACAAATTCCAAAGAGGAATCTGTAATGTAATCGAACATAACCATGCATCAGAATTTGTCAATTTCTCATCGACGTGACATGGTTTCCTTCTGTCATTTTGAAAACTATTTTTAAAGTAACTGCTTTGAAGAGCTGTTTTTTCTGTTGACCCGAATCGATGTATTTAAGTGCTCTGCAGTGGATATCGGCGCGGAATGAGAAGTCAGAGATCAGAATCCAAAATCAATTTGAATTTTTTGCATTCACTTCGGCGCACATACTCCCCGGAAAGGTATTAATCCATCGCATTTCTTTCATCTAGGGATTAAATAGCAGGACGGATTGTGTTCTATAGTCTTAGTGGGCAATCAGACTACCGGAAAATGTAATAACAACCTACTGCAGGAAAAACTTTCTACCCAGTCAGTCTTGTCTCTTTTGAGATATGATCGCCTAAGCATATATTATGTATGACAATTAATTGACTAAATATCTAAAAGGCATCTAGAGCCCGCACTTTTACGACTGAAATAGCTAAATGCATCACCCACTCCTATTCTCAGATTTTTCTACCTCTCAATTCCTGCCTGTGGAATTTGATTGCATTTACTTGATTTCCTGATAACTCCAATCTTCAAAATTTAAATGCATTTCCAAACGCCATTCTCAGTCTGCTTGAATTTCATTTTTTTCTTTCTTCAATGAGGCTTCTCTTTCACTTTCACTCCATGTAACCCACTGCGCACTCGTGGCATTCCTGCTTTGTTTGGAGTAAAATGATTAAAAAAATCTCCTTCGAGGTTTTAAAAGACTTAATTTAGTTGGTGATATTATCTCTAAGAAAATCTAAAATCACAGAGAGGTAAAACATAGTGAATTTTAACATCTAGGTAAAGCAATAATTCTGCAAAAATACTATTCTTGATAGACGGAAAAATGAGATATTAAAACGGTTGTATATATTTTCGATAAAGTATTTTAACCTCCTTTTATTCTCAATGTATTAAGTAATTTTGTTTACATTGCCACCCAGAATATCTCAATATTATCAGGTGTCTGTTTCTTGAAGCCATTCCAGTAAGTCTTCTGTGATTACCGGCCAAATTTGAAACCCAATGCCAAAAATTTAACTGTTTTTCTCATGAGAATTTTATATTTTGTTAAGAACAATCTACTCTTTGGGAAATAATAAATATTTCAAATTTAAAAGAGAAACTGATGAAGTTACCTAATGCAGGCAACTGACGAATACCATTAGTACAACAACCGAATCGTTACATAAATATATATTTTTACATAAATCGGGAAACCGCAAATTAAGATTAATTCTTGTCTTAAAAATTACACCAAAAAATAAAACTTAAGCTTATTGAGAACCGTTATAAAAATATTAGCGTATCTGTGATTTATTTTCAAAAACATGGTTCTCCTCGGGCTTCTCGAAAATGTACAGCGGAGGGTCTGTAATGTGATCGATACTGACTTGTCAGACCGCCTGCAGTCTCTCTCTCACCGGCGCGATGTGGCTTCCCTGTGTCTCTTCTATAAATACTTTCATGGCTTCTGCTCCGATGAACTTAGATCACTGGTGCCCCCTAGGGTCGAATTTGCACGAGATGCTAGTTTAACAACTAGATCCCATCCTTTTACAGTGAAACCGATAAAATGTAACTGCAACTTCTACTCCAACAGATTCTTTTCTCGTACTTCCCGACTATGGAATTCCCTTCCACATGACTGCTTCCTTAGTGGCAGTGGAATGTCTTGCTTTGCGTGAAACAATTAAAAAAAAGAAAGAATCAAATATCTAGAACTGATACTGTACCTTGCATCTTTCCTCGAATGTATTTATTACATTTTAAAACATTAATTAAAATCAATAAGTATCTATATTTGCATAATCCAGAAATTGGCTTTTTGTCTGTCCAGATATAAGTTAGCTTTTTATTTAAAAACTTATTAAGAAGAATCATATTAACTAAAACAAGAAATCGGGGAAATGATTTCTGTACGCGTTGGGTCAAAATTCATTAGCAACTGAAATGTTAAAAGATGAAAATAATTTTCTGTAATATAAAAGTATTGTCTTTAAAAAAAGCAAATAGATAGATAGATAGATAGATAGATAGATAGATAGATAGATAGATAGATACGAAGAACGTTACATATAAATCAATAGAAAGATATATAGAGAACGATATATTACTATGAAGAAATTTATAGATAGATACATAGAAACATATACATAGATAGATAACGAAGATTAGTAGATAGATAGATATACAAGATAAAGAGATAGATAAACATTTATATAGAAAGACACAAATACAGTTTGAAATTTCACTCTTATCATATGTAACCCCCTGCACTAGTGGCGGCACCGCTTTGTTTGTGTGAAACAATTAAAAAAAAAACCTTAGCTTCATCATTAATAACCATCATAATTCTTTGAGATTTACTATAGAGAAAGAAGTTATTTCCAAACTTGCATTCCTAGACATATTGGTGCATCGTACACAAACATCTTTTTGTAGCTCAGTGTATAGAAATTCTATTTTTATATATGTATACATACGTTGAGATTGATTTGTTTTAAAAAGCGCAATATAACTACTATAAAATTTCCAACACATACGACATTAGCGATCTGTTCTGAAGAGTTCCTCGATTGTGAAATTAGTTTTATAACGAGAACTCGATGCGATAATGGGTATCCATCTACTCTTGTCAATTTGCTGATTCGTAACAAGATTGCGGATTTCAGAAAGATTAGTTCAATCTAAATGTCCTTTTATTTAAGGATTCCGTGGATTTGAGAGAAGAGTGAAAACCTTACTAGCAAAATATCTTTATATGTGCAGAAGTGTTAGCTATCTGCCGAGATGCGTCTTGCATTTGGATCTATTCTCTCTTCAAGTTCTAAGGGCAACCTCTTCAAATAAGTTCTTGAGTTTATAAATATGATTTTGGCTGCGGTGTCAGTTACATAGGGAGAAACACTCAACGGATTGATACTAAAATCAAACAGCAGGTGTCACTCAAAATCGGAAACTATACCTGGGAAAAAATGAACGTATTAATAAAACATATTGTTCCCCAATTTGTGAACATCTTATAAAAAAATAGAAAGTATGCCATCAAGTTTAATGTGGATACGTTTTCCGTATTGGCCTATACACATTCACTTCTCCAGTTGAAAGTGCTAATGATTTAAATAATAACAAATTAAAGATAATGATTGTGAAGAGCTCAGTTTTCTGAAGGTCAGTGTTTTGATGTGCTGAAAATATTCTGTGCAAGCTGCTTTATTTTACTGCATCATTTTACGGATCGTTTCTTTTAGAAAAAAATTAATGACCTGTAAATGTAAACGCATCGTAATGGATAAAAGTCGAGTATAAAAATCGCTGATCATATTAAGTGATGATCAATGAAAACAATGAATATTATGTTAGCATGTTTTAGAAATTGTCCCTACGATTATTTAATTATTGTTTACTTTGATTATATCAAATTAAACATTAAATTTGGTGTTGAACGGTAGTTTGTGAAAATCTAAGTCAAAATATGAGGATGATTTATTCTTTTGATCTTTATGTTCTTTTTACTCATCATCAAATTATATATATTCCTCTCCTTTCACACATAGAGACACACTTAAAAGCCTACCTTCTTCTACCGGACGCTCGTGGCCTAGGGGTAGAATCGCCGACTATCGCCGATTCGATCGGGTTTCGATCCTGCGTTAGGAAGCGAACGAAGTCTAAGCGTTCTGATGAGCAGAGAAACAGATCTGTCTGCTGATGACTATAGTATATATATAGTTTTCATACATTTCTCATTTTTGCTAGAGAAAAGAAATGTAAAAATGTTACATAATAATTAAATTTCTAAGAGCTTTCAGCCATTTTGCTGGCCATTCTCAGGGATATTATGTTTCCGATGTTTATTATTTTATCCTCATAATTTAACGCAAATGTATTTTACTTTGTGTTTTTGAAAAGGAGCGTTCTTTAATACTATGATGTCAGATGAGCAACTAGACATCGCGTGAGTGTCTATTTTTAAAGACTTTCAAAACTCAGTTTTCACTGTTAAATAATGTAAGCTTGATGGTAGGGTGGTAGTTAATAAACGATTTCTTGCACTGTTGTTTTATAAGTGACATATAAGTTAAGTGCCATAGGTGATACACGCTTGGGCGATCATATCTCGAAAGAGACATGACTGACTGGACAGATGATTATTTTGCAGTAGCTTGCAATTACATTCTGCGGTAAACTAGTTACCAGCAAAGACTATAGAACCTAATCTGTCCTTTTATTTAACGCATAACTGAAAAGAAGAGATGTATTAATACCTTTCCCAATGGTATTTTCGCGTAAGTGGATGCATGGAATTCAATTGGAATTCAAACTCGACTGCCTGATGCTTCGTTCCGAGCCGATATCCATGCACCAGTCTAGACAAAGTAAGAATTTCTTCCGTTTTCATGTAATCATCAGGTTGTCGGCAACTGTTACTTGAGAAAATGTGCTTTTTATATCTTTCTCTTGTCAATTTTAAAATGATTCACCGTGGGTAGCTGATACGAAGGCCGATGAATTATCATGAGCAACATTAACATTACAATTAATATTTTCTTTTATAACTATCAGTAATCCTTTGTGTCATAATGTCTTCATTGCATTCCTTAGAGTGAATTGATAAAAACAAATAACACCTCCTTTTCGGAAAACTTTTTTTCATAGAAGCAGAACACCCTTTTTTAATGTTCCTATTTCAGAGCACTTTGTTTTTCAAAGGACATTCCCTATTCCAACTTTACAGTCTCATTTAACAGCTTGATATTTTCTAGCTGAATCATTCATAGTAATTAAGTAGATAGATCGTGTTATAATTATTTTTTGAAAAGAATATTAAAAACATCAATATTTATTTAAAACACGACTTAATACAAATACATGTTACATATATGATCACTATGAATAAACATTTTTTTTTTGCCTCAGTGTGACCGTTCGCCTCACATTCTTATATCCCCGCCTTACACTTAGGATATTTTACAATATCGATTACTAAAATTAATCAGATTTCCTTTTAGACAATGGATTTTCAATCCATCAAACAATAGATTTTAAACATATCTGCGTTCATGTTTGCGAGACTGTTTTTCTTTCTTTTAATGTAGTATTATTGCTTTTCTCTTGATTCCACTCGTGCAGAGGTGTGTTTGCATTTACAGAAGGAAAAACGGAAATCTCTATTACAAGGTTTTATGTTAGAAAAGTGCACACATAAACCTCGAAGAGAAGACAACACACGCATCTATTAAAATGGCTATATGTCGGATCACAGGCAATTCTTGAAAATACTACTAACTGAGTGCTTGTTTTTATTTACTCATTCACAAAATTGCCTGCAGGAAAATGTTTAATTAAATTTTCGCCCTTTTACCTATCATGGTTTACCTGGAAAACCAATTTTGAATATAGTATATGAATCACTCAATTTTACATCTTATATCTAACCTTAACAAGAACTACGATATAAGACTATTGTTGTCGGCACTCGCTCGCACTCGAGAATCGGATCGTCATCATCACTCTCTTTGGTCTCACTGATGTGGTGTAATGGTTAACAAGGTTGTCTGGTTAAATCAATTACGACTAAATAGAAAATTCTATTCTCACTGGGTGCCGCATACTTTCAGCCTTGTGCCTCCTCTAACCTACACGTGTAAAATTTCCCATCTCCCTGTTCTATTCTCTCATATAGTAGCGCAGGTGTGGGCGGTTTTCAATCAAAGAGAATATGACGAGTCCATTCCAATGGATTTGGTTTTGTGGCTCAAATAGATTAAGACAAGCGAGATCTGGAAAAAGATTGATTGCATATGGCTTTCAGGTACTTTGTCAAGACATCTTCGCTCTTGGAATCACTGAGACAAATTAGCTGTCTACCGTGACAAGGTATACACTGAAAGCCGAAGTGAACCGTTTGTTAACAATTAGACAACTTTGAATTTGTATAACTTGGAATCACTGAGACAAGTTAGCTGTCTACCGTGACAAGGTATACACTGAAAATCGAAGTGAGCCGTTTGTTAACAAATAGACAACTTTGAATTTGTATGACTTAAATAACAATTATAAAAATGAACCAATAAATAAAAAAAGAATAATTAAATGTAATAAAAGTGTAAGATTATCATTAAATATATGATAATAATTTTATTATTGTCGTTGCTAAAAATAAATATTTAAGTGATAAATGATAACAGAAGAAATTCACTCCCTAACAAAACTACGAATCGAAAGCTTTTGTATACAAATATCAAAATGCATTTTCGGTATTTATCAACTTCCTCACTGAGGTTAAATGTGGAAGAAAGCCATTTTTTGTAGAAAGTACCGAGCCTTTAAGCCTGGGTAAAAATTTCTTTTGATCATGCCCGAGGCAGAGTTGCGCTGCTGTGAGTTTTCTCCAGACGAGACTTTGCCATTCTGCCTATGTGTAAGCAGAAGATCCAACACTAGATTCAATAGCAGCCTCAGACTGCCTCGACTTCACCCATGAAAAATCGTACATTATCACTAAATAAGAAAAGTTTAGCAGAATTAAATTATTGCTACTTGTTGTTAAAAAGTTTGAATGGTAAATGATAGAAAAAGAATTCGATGATACTGAACCAATAGTCAGCGACAAACGAAACAGATATTTCAACTCGAAATAAATCTCCTACAATTTCAAAAATTAATGCATCTTTCATGAAGAAGGTAGTGTTACACATAAATAAGATAGAGATGCATGACACATGTAATTTTGCATTAAAAATGATGATTACGACCGAAAGCAAAACTGGCTGCTTGGGCAATGTTTTTTTCTTTTGTCAGCAAGTAACTAATATGACCATAATAACTACCATCCTGTGGTAACAATGCTGTGCGTCAAGTCAGTGTTAATAATATTTTGTAAAAGTTTCAATCAAGATTTTGAGTTCACTTATAATCTCATATCACACGCCGGTGTTTTAACATGAGTGAAATGAGAAAATGTTAGAAGGATGTTGAAACAGAAAACATATGATCACGCAGAAATAGCTGAGGTGAATATAATATGTTTTAAATGAATCATATTTTCCTGAACAAATCAGTCAACAAATGCTGTTATCATGTTACAATTTCGTCGTATTTAATCCATTATAGTATTGAAATATTACGTGGCTCATTATCTGGCTCAATCACATTCAGACTAACAAAGATTGTTTTCGTTTTCTTATTAATTCGATTAATGTCAAATATCACAAACATCTTTTAATAGTTACGTCCGTTAATTGTTGTACAAGATACACGATTGAGCGATTATGCCTATTTTGAGACATGAGAGACTAGGCAGATTTTCTTGAAGAAGGTTTCTACTGCATTCTGGAGTAGACTGGTTGCCAACCAGGTCTGTATAAAACTTTTTTTATAATTCACCCAAGGCAGTGAAGTACTTTCATTGGTGCGTAGTGGTTACATAAAAGTAAAATGAAAGGAGCGAATAGAAAGAGGAACCGGTTACGGAGGGTGTCAGAATGGTTAAGACAAAGATAGGAATTCTGGTGTGAAGAGAGTTACGTGAGAGTAGATTAAATAAAAAGAAGAAGTTATACGTGTGACCTACTATTCAATCTATGGATGGAGGGAGAAGAGATCGACATAGACGTTTTTCAAGGTTATTTGTGCATAAGTGAAAGAAAAGAATTGACTGGAATTCGAACTCGATTCTACCTATTACTTATACGGATCTGATATACTTTAACCAACAACGCTCAGCGGTTTAAATAATCAATCGTGTTAAAACAGAAATAACTCTTTCATTACACTATGACGTATTAAGCAGGATGTGATATTTTTTTTAAAAATTGACTTTCACGAGTGAGAATATAATTTAAGGAAGGGATTTAATCGCAAAACTTTTGTAAATGTTCAAGGCTCAACATGTAAGAAATATCAATCTCCTACAAAGAATTTAAACGTGGTCAGCTAATGATAGATTCTTACAATAATGACGTTTACCCTACTTCAGTGTGCAACACTTAACATTATCAGTTTGCACGTCTTTGGACTATCCAAAAAAGAAATAACTAATTTTTTTCATATTCCCGAATAATGTTTATCTCTGGCTCCACTACTATTTTTTCCTAGAGCAAGCAAATTGAAAAAAATATAAACATTGTATCAGAAAATCATGAACGACTTTTATGTATGTTTCTCTTTCAGCATGTGATCGGTCATCTCTCTCCACAACTTCTTATTCTTTGTATCTCAGCAATATTGGTTTATATACTATTATACCAAATCCTTGTTCTGTCATCATTAACTTGAAATCCTCAGACTAGTTTTATACTATTTCTATCTGATTGTGTTTATGTTATGCGTGGCAAATTTGCTAAAAATTGTTTCCTCGTTATGTACCCGAACAGTTTCTTTCTGATTCTAAGTGTAAATGCCTTTGTTGATTTCTTTTCTCTATCTTAAAACTTAATCATTTTTACATCCCCTATCCACAGTAATTTTGCACTCGTCCCTTGGAATCACATGTCTCTGAATAAATTGTTCTATTTGTCAGTGAAAATATAGTCAAGTATTCACTAGATATATAGATTTATTATTACATATTATTTGCTTATTTTCATTTTATTTCATTTGGTGTCAAATTATCTGTCTTCTGTTAAAACATTTTCCTGATTGTAAACGTTCTGTATTTGTTTGAATTGAAGATGTATTCTTTGTTTGAAGTATAATTACTTAATTCACATAGATTTAATTGGCGTAGCGTCAAACCCTGTACAACGAGGTTATTTTGATGATCCTAGATGTTATGGCAGGATTTGTCATTGGAGGCCACAACTGGAACAAATAAGGTACGCAGATGATACAGTGCTGACATCAGACACGGAAAGGAAACTACAAGACCTCCTACAGATGGTAGTTGAAGAGAGTTTCAAAAAAGGACTACAAATAAACTGCAAGAAAATCGAATGCATGGTCGTGAGCAAAAAAAGCAGCCCAAAATGCCAAATACTGGTGGGGGTATTAAAATCGTGCAGGTACAAAAATTTAAATACCTGGGAAGTGTTGTACCAGAGATCCAAAGGCGAATTGGCATAGTGAAGGCCGCGTTCCAGAAGCTTAGTAATGTATTCAGAGAGAGGAAACTTTGGCTATAAACAAAGAAGAGAATACTGGATCGCTATGTGATGTCAGTTCTTCAATATGGCAGTGAATGCTGGACAATATCATCAAAGATGAAGGAAAAACTTGAAGCAGTTAAAATTTAGTTCTACAGAAGGATGGTGCGAATATAATGGACCAAGCATGTGAGCAATGATGAGGTTTGGAAAGTATGGGAACGAAAACGAAACTAATATTGAGGATCAGGAAGAGACAACTAAAGATCCTGTGACATGCAATGAGGAAGGAGGAATTGAAGAGCCTGAATCTATTAGGCCAGATAGAGGGAAAAGAGACAGAGAAAAGCACCGCATAATATATTTGAAGGGCCTGAACAGGTAGATGTAAGAACGGAGATTGCTTGGTATTTTAGGAGAAAGTGTGCTAAGAGCAACAATTTTTAGGGAGACGTGGAAGGCCATGTTCGCTTAAGTCCTTAACAGAAAAGGCATATAGAAGAAGAAGGGCCAGACACGCGTGACCATTTATTAAGCTATAACTGGATATCATGTCTAGCTAAATAACTTGCCATAAGTTTACATCAAATGCCTATAGCATTGGACCACAACAGATGGTATCCAGGAAAGGTACAAAATAACTAAATCAGGAAATGTCAATGAACTTAGTTTACGAAATTATATAACTGATGTTTTAATTTGCTTTAAATATATTTATTATGTTTTAGCGACATGCTTGAAAAATACTTTGCAGTCAATGTTACATCAGTATAAGTGGGGAGATATTGGGTTGATCTAAGTTCATCGTCCTCTCATAATCTGCAAAAAGTTTGGCCTCACATCTACATGCGTGCAAAAGAGAAGCTAGACAGGGAAGAAAATGTAAGCACATTTTCCAGTAGCCAGTTGGTAGATAGTCTGTAATATATCGCAGACAATTGTAAGGGTCCAATCTTTTTATGACGTTTGTGAAGTAGGTTAGAAGCAAATAGTTTTCCTTGTTATATTTATATTCTCTCGGTTAAAAAATAGTCCTTAATCTTTAGCATTAATTGCTCTAGAATCGCAAACATAGAGCTTTACCATATAGAAAAAAAAAACATAATTTTAAGGCTTTCAAAATTAACAACAGTAACTAAAATTGGAAGCATATTTAACCAAAGAGAAAACTTAAGATATAATCAAGATGTTGGCTTTCCACAATACATTTCAAAAATATCTTTTCATGAAATTCTCAATAGTATTAGAAAGATTTACAAAGTTTAATGTACGTGATAAACCGACAGTAACAGTCAATGAAGTTAGAAGATTTTCTTAAAGCTATTAGTAATAATAATATTAGCCGCTATTTTATAAAGAAAGTTTCAACGTTCATAGATAAAGCAGTACATGCTATTTTGGTTGAAATTTATCATTCCCTAATAAGCGTTTATTTTCTGAGAATAGCATTTTACGTCCACTTTTTCCAGTAGTGATTAGGTGGTTTCCTTCTTAAACCTTTGTTTTAAGTAGTGTGGAAGTCAGCAACTTATGTCATTATATTCTCTGACAGTTACAATCATGATATTTAAAGTCCTCAAGTTATGTTGTTTCAGTTATTTTGCAGATTTCTTTGTGATTCTGTGACTTCAATGTCTGTCATTCAAATAAAGTCAGTCGTCGTTGAAAGATTACCATAGAGCTTTACTGTGGAAACTTATGATATTTAATAATAAAAATGGCTAATTTCATTGCTTTATTTTCAATTTGTTTTTAATTAGATTTCATTGTAGAAACTAACGAAAGATAAGCGGAGAATGAGAAATTAGCATCATTGTCAATTGGATACCATCCCATAATAGAAGAGTTTAGTCGACAGAATGTAGGTTATAATGCAGGCCGCACTAAATTTCAAATGTTGGTCTTTTGTATTGCTGCTGAAATGCAGCCAAAAATGGGCATATTAAAATTGCAGCGTGTCTTTATTAAACCTTACCAGTGATAAGATGCGAAAACAGTGAGCAAACGAAAGTAGATTTTTACTGGCATACTTACATGTCATTTCTAATGTCTTGTTTATGATATACAATTAGAAATATAAGGCATTTTGTATAATAGGAAAAGAAATCTCCGAAAATGTGCAGATAGGCATATAATGCGTCTCGAATAGATAGTCTGCAGCTAGTGAAACGAAACCCGTATGAGTAACCATGCAGATCAATAAAAATATATTCAGAAAGTGGACTGCTCTTAGAATTGGATATAAAGGTTTAATATTCAGGCACATCAGCTTTCAATTCGAAGTGTATGAACATTCAAATCCGTTCAGTCAACTCTTTTCTCTCAATTTAATTTTAATAATACAGTCTATATTTATTAATTTATATTAAAAATCTTCTCTTCTATTCATTGTGTTTAAATATAGTTTGATTAGAAGGCCTGAGATCAATAACAGATTTCTATTATATCTGACTTCTGGGTTTTTCCTGTTATTGGGAATATAATAAAACAAAGAAAAAATTTAGATACGGAAGATTACACACGCGTGTTAGCCATAGAGTATTGATTATATTTTCACTAAGAGGCGTGCGTTTGTGGTATATTATGAAAATATTTTTTGTTTTAATCTTATATCATAAAGATATAAATTAATTTAGAGAAAACGATATATTAATCAATGTATTTAATATATTCCACAAAACAACATTTTTCAAATTTTGTAGTCAACATGTAGTCGAAAATTAATATGAGAAGTGTTGGACAAATCTTTCTTAAAAGTTTTATCCCATTAACCAAACATGAGGGAAGACAATCAGTATCTTATTTTGTATTTCATTGGTATTTAAATTAGTACTTACTGTCCAAAGGTGATAGAAGTTTTCTTTACCTTTTTATACTGTGGGTGCCTGTGATTAGTATAATCGTTCAGGCTTATAACATTTCGTTTCGTTGTATTTTACTCTCATCTACGGATATGTCAATCTATGGTATCTTTTAACTTTGGTTTGGTCTTTTAATTATGGTGAACTTTTGCTCCGTCTGGTGTTTTTTATCTTTCTATGTCTTCAACTAATTTCCATTTATGTCATTTAATACGTTATATGAAAGAGTTTAACTTCTGTTCTCTCCTTTTCTCGTCGAAATATATCCGTGTCGTTAATTGAAAGTTACTTCATTTTTTTCTTTATATTTTAACCCTTTTTGATTAGATGTCGAACAGACAAAATCTGTACATTCTGAGAGCAGAGAAATTAGACCCAAATGGTAGAATTTCAAAGGAGGGAGAAAGTGGTTACACTTGACTATCTACTACAAAGATTACGGCTAACGGACGGCCACTAAAGGTTTTGATTGACACGTGGAGCACAGAAAATTTCTTTGTAAACCAGTAGCTACTAAATCTCAGGCACACACAGAGGAGCATATATTATTTGTCGAAAGTGAATTTACTCGGATGCTGAATAAAGGTATAATTGAACCATGTCATTCGCCGTGGATTGCTCAAGTCTCCAAAGCCTCTTCAGAATGCTAATCGACTCTTCTCAAACGATAACTCTGTTTACTTTGCTGGATACCTACCCTCTGCCAAGAACAAACGTGATTATAGAAAATAGTGAAAAAAATCTATTAGGAGCTTTTGAATCTCAAAAATCCCTATCAATAGATCCAGCGATAAACCATATAAGGCCTTCAAGGCTAGCGGAAAATTCTATCAATTTTGCAGTATACCATTTGGCGTAACTAACGGAGTAGCTAGCTTTCAATTGGTGATATACCAAATAATATCGAAGGAGAAGCTGCAAGGTAATTATCCTTACATCTATAATGTAACCATTTGCGGAAAAATTGAACCGAACATGACAAAAATTTCAAGTTAATTATGGAGGCTGTTAAGCTACAAGATAACGTTTAACCAAAAAAGATGTTATTTCAGGCGTATAAATATAAAACTACTTGACAACATAGTCGGCAAAAATAATATAAAATCTTATCCAAAACATCTGAATCCATTAGTGAGTCTACCTGTTCCAAAAGATTTACACGTTCTACCCCGCGTAATAGGAGTGTTAGCACAATATGCATATTAGTTATCATTTTCAGAATAAAAATTCTTTAACAACCGTAACAAAATTCCCGTTATCGTCCATAGCAATGTCAAAGAAGGATATAGTGAATGCATCCATTACTACGCTCGATCAAACATTAGCCCTTATCAAATATTACCCCTAGAGACAGACGCCTCATAGCAGTTTTTTAAGAGTGTCAGAGAGGTCCATAGACTTTTTTTCACAGCCCTGACTAAATTAACACGTCAGTCAGTTAAGTGCCATACGTGATGCACGCTTGGGCGATCATGTCTCGAAAGAGACATGACTGACTGGGCAGAAGATTATCCCGCAGTAGGTTGCCATTGCTTTCTGCGGTAGACTGGTACGTAGGCATGTTATAAATTAGAATGAAGCCTATGCATTTGTAGAATCACTGAGAAAATAGAATCATTATTTGATCGGATGACACTTTTAATTAATAACAAATCAAAAATCAGTTTCATTTATGTTTAACGCGAAAACGACTAACAATAAAAAATGCGAAGATAGCCATTGGACGTAGCATACCATCCCAGTAAAGAAAACACATCTGTATACGTCCTTTGTCGTTTATGTAGCTCGGATACTAGAAAAGAAAAACTAAAGAGATTGCTTAGAAAGTTGTGCCAAGAAGGTATCACACACAGGGTTCATGTGACGAAGATCTGAAAATTTCCCTACTCAGTAGAAGATTTGAAAGACATTACCAACTCATGTAAAATTTGCGTGAAAATAAACCCAGGTTCTACTGTCATAACACGAGCAAGGTAATAAACCCCCCGCAACCCCACGAAAAATCTCATTTGATTTGACGATGGCTTTTGTCAAAAACACGCAACAAATTCATTTTGAAAAAAATTAACAAATATACGCGGCTTTCATTCGTAATACCCTGGGTAGATGTGTCCTCTACAATAGTCATATAAGCACTTTGTTCAGTTTTTGCCGTCTTCGGGATATCAGTGTATATTCTTTCTGACACAGGAGCTTCATTCATGCTTAAACGCGTACTCCTAATTCCCACAAGAGCAAGGAATGCCTGTAATTTAAAAAAAAACTATATAATACTCAAGGAAAAGAGCCAGTGCAAAAAATATAATGTAATAATCTGAAAGAAATTTGAATTAGCAGCGGCTGATAAAAGTATACCTGTTGAGAATTGTAAACATATACTCCAAGAGGACCTGCATGCTATTAGAAAGCTGATAGTCAAGCTAGTAACTCAACACCCCTTTGTACAATTCCTTTTTTTCTACTAGAGCATATCTACCTACTTGGCTCTCAATATTGGAAACAATATTACCAACAAAAAAAAAGAAGAAAGAAACACTAGTGGCTTAGGTATGCGCGTCTCCGTTACATTGCTGGATAAGAAGACACAATATCTCGAAGAATCTTTGCCTCAACAAGGGAGAAATCAGGATTCAAGGGCGTAAGCCATGGCTGTCATAATAGAACTTCAATGGATTTCGAAAAGGCAGAGACAGAGATAAAACCTTCTTCAAAAGATTATGTGGAATCCCTGAGCGCTGATCACTCGAGTTGTGCCGAAGGCTTTTCTCAAAAGAGATCACACAACTTACTGATACTTCCGATGACAAGCAAGTAACTAAAAAACATAGAAATCGCAGAAGGATTAAATCCAGACCGAGTAAAAACGAGGAAGAACCTCCTCACACTTCTGGCAATTAGTCACTGACTGGAAGAGAGTCAAGAATGCCTACTCGGTTCAAGGACTCCCTCTGCAGGAATTTGACAGCGGACGGTGTGGTATAATTCAGTTCGTCCATTAATGGAGCCTTCTTGAATACATATATTCAAGAAAGATCTGCTTGTAATCAGCGTCTATCAAACCTCTCTCTTGGTCAACTCTCTGCATGCTTGTCAAGAGGAACTCAGACGATGCTCTGCCGAATATTTGAGTTTCCTTCAGGGTGAACAGACGAGAGCCCAAACTGCCGTAAACAGTGTCTATGGGACATCTTTGGCAGAGCTTAATGGCTCAGATCCCCACTTTAATTGGCCTTGTGTCGTATCAGCCTTGAACATTCACACTACTCGAGAGGTAGTAAATATCAGTTCATCAGTATTCCTTCTAGTTAGGACTTTCTGCTTGTGGGCATAATGGAACCCAAACGAATCCCCGCAGAAGGGCAGATTTTCTCCTGGGGAAAATAGACAAGAGCGGGCACTTGTCTATTTCCCCCAGAATAGATTATGCAGGGTCTGCCGAAATTTTTCTCAAATCTTAAAGGCTCAAATCTCTCACCTAAAATTTGGCCTTGTGCAGCCTCAAGTTTTAGTGAGCAGCTGGTGAGTATCTGTTTATCAAAGTTGTCTTTGTCGACTCATCTGCTCCGGGCGGAAATAAATCTAGACGAGGTTCCAGTGAAGGGTACAGTCTTGTCTGGGGTGAACAGATAAGCAGGGTCTATAGAAAAGGTTTTGCCCCAGCTTAAGGGCGCGGATCGTTCACGTAAAATTCGACCTTGTGCCGCATCCAACCTCAGTATGAAAGCAGGCGAATATTAGTTCATCAAATCTCTATCCCTGGCGTACTTTCTGCCTTCGGTTGAGAAGAAACCAGATGAGGTTCTGCCAAAAGACACTGTCTCATCTGGGGAAAGATCCCGCCCTTGTGCATGCGGGTTTTATACGGAATCATTTTCCACCCTTCAACTTCTATCGCACAGATATATTTTGCGAGCCTTTAGCTCTTCTACAGTTATGTTCATCGTAGTTTTTGGGACGATCTACATTGTTTCCACCCATAATATATTCACATTCATTTTAGTATTTTATTCAATAAAGACACAGGAGTCATTCAAGGCAAAACGTTACTGAATAAAGCTGATCTAAGAGCTTATAATTAGGGTGCATATTTGCATATTTATATAAGATAATGACTGACCGGCGATTTGAACGGTTTATGTTTAATGCTCATCATCAATCTTTTCATAGTTCATTGTTAAGGAGTAATTTCTACTCAAGCAAATTTTTCAATGTGATACACTATCCGGAGTATATGTTTCCTGATCATCACAATTTAACCCCATCAAACTGAGGTTCAAACATTATCCTACATAATCCCATAAAATACGTACCCTCCTTATACGCCCTAAGATAAGCCTCATTCAGTATCTAACTACCTTGAGTGACTCTTGGATTTTTTATGGAGTTAAAACATAAAACATCTGTAGGGGAAAAAGAAGACGAGAGTAGCATCATATGACAGCAGGATGTGCTATGTTTCTCCAGTACTTTCAAGCATTTACTTGATTAATTTTCTTTCCTATTTTTTCCGTTTGTTCTGCATATTACATTTGTTTTCTTTCTTATACTTGTCGATATTCTCTACATTATTGTTATCCTTTCCGTAAAGACGACACTCTTTCTCATTGCTTATTGAGATGTTCTCCATCTGACACAAAGCAACAAGCTGCTTAAATTCTCTAGTGTTCTTGATCAATTACTTCTGAGTATTGTATAAGTTCGACGCTACTGAACTTCAGAGATCAGACGAGAGCCAATAATTCCAATGTGAGTTTGGAAAACTAGAAAGCTAATCTTCCCAGTTTTTCTCGTTTTCTGAAACGTTAACCCGAATGCCTTTGTAACTGTCGATGTTGTAAAATTGATTCATTTTCGTTGTATTCAAATTTCGACTTGGTCAGAATATCTGTGTAAAAGCCAGGCAACAAAGGAATTATTGCCGCGTTATAAAATCCGATGTTTCAATTGGATAATGATTAATGAACCTTAAACCTAGTCCTTCATCTAATAAAGTGAACGATGAGTAGAATAATTCACTAAAAGTTTAAAATATGACGTTATATTATATTTTTATTTTTATTTTTGCGTCTCTTAAGAAATATAAATTGTACAGTCCCTATCATCTTTTATATACTGTCTCTATTCAGGACTAAAGCAATCATGTCTTATCACATCTTCTTGCACCTTGTAGCACTTAATACGTTTTGTTTTTCTGTTATTGCTTTCAAACCTTCTTCTACAATACATTTATTCAAGCTCCAAACGACACTACATCTGCTTTCCAACCAAACCTGTCCTATTATTTTACCCATACCTGGAGGGAAGAGACGGATTAATACCTGGACATTTGCTGGACATCTTTTGTTTATTACCTAGATATTTGCTGCACACGATTGGACCCATTTTTCTCCTCTATCGTTGCGGATTCCTAATTCAAAGTTGTCATATGTCTTCCTTTATCTGTCTTTGTTTACCTTGGTATTTAAATCTCTTATTATGATTCTAATTTGTCCTTACATTTCTTAAATAGAATCCTAGAAATTTTCCTGATATTGTCCTCTTGCAATGGTGGGAATGAAAATTAACAAGAACATTTTTTGACAGATTTTTTGACAGATTTTTTGACAGATTTTTTGACAGATTTATAGGCAGCACGTTGACTAAGAAGAGTAATATGTTGTTAGATTCAAATTCAAATGGAAAATATAATGTGTGTTCGCTTTTATTAAGTTTTTAGAGAAGATTGAGTAAAACTGTTTTGTGGAGTTATTAATAGATTATGTATCTACAATACTGTGGCAAAATAATTTTGAATAGATAAATAACCCACAAATTCCAAAAATAGAAAACCCTAGCAGTAAACCAAATTTTGTCTATAAAATTTATTGTCAAAGTTAGAAATCATTGATGACGTTTCTATTTTCTGAGGTCAACAGTATTAATAAAAAACAAGGCGAATAAAGATCGCAATGATGAAAAACTAGCAGCTTCAAATTTGCGAACAGCGTGCTGCATTGCTTGAGATTTACACCAGAAGCTCTAATGCAAACATTTCCGAGTGTTTAGGGGTTAATCTGAGGACAATGCAAAGAATTAGATGAGTCTAAAGCTGATTACGTAAGTGTTTGGGGTGATCACAAGTGATGGCGAAATTATAACTCAATTCTTCCCCCACAGTAACTTAGACTCAACACGGAGATCTACATCAGTTGCTTGATGGACGTAGTACCGCCTTTGGTCAAGACAGTGGCTACTAGAGAACCTTACATTTGGCAACTGGATTCTGCTTCATGCCACACAAGCAGGAGAACATGTCATGTCTTTCAGACAATATCACATCAACACTTACATATGGCCACCTAACTCCTCAAACTGCAATTATTATGCATAGGGTGCAGTTTAGTGAGACACCAATAAAACCCATTGTAAGACAAAAGAAAAGCAAAGACGATGCTAACATTGACGAATTTAATCAAGGAAACCGTCCAGAGGAGATACAGCAGATTCCGAAGTTGTCTGAAGTCTGTGGTTGAAGACAATGGCGGTTTTATTGAATTTATTTACGCGTTGTTATTTCAAGTAATGTTTGTGTAATTTTGTTAAACATATCTCCGAAAGTAAGAAATCAGTGTTATTCTCATTTTTATCGTAATTTATCAGACAATTCATGCATCGCATTATATATATATATATATATATATAGAGAGAGAGAGAGAGAGAGAGAGTGACAGAGAGAGAGAGAGCCTTGACTTGATATAAAGAAACAGAAATCTATGACAAGTCATGGAAAGGAATACGAAAAACTACAGGAAAAAATAAGGACCAAGTGCAAAGAGTCTAAAAAGGAATCACTCAACAACACCTGTGCAGAAGTAGATATGCAGAGTGGATATGCAATAATATGTATATATAATTTGCCGGTAGCACAACTCGAAATTTCATGCACTACACAGTTTTCAACTGCTGATTTAAATTCTGAAGATTTCATTATGTATGAAATGAAAATCCGAGTCGTGGTGACGGTGACGAAAAACTGTATTTATATAGCGCTCTTATATTAAAGCATCGAGCACTATTTTATTACCGCCAGGACTCAAAGTTAATATATATATATATATATATATATATATATATATAGAGAGAGAGAGAGAGAGAGAGAGAGAGTAACAGAGAGAGAGAATGCTTGCACATCTTCAGATTGTTTTACTGATTTTTAATTTTTTTAAAAATTTTGCTTTAGTTCTGACACGTAATTCCTCCTCTTTTCCTTTCTAAATAACGCGTTGAATAGACGCGAAACGTTCCTCTCTGTTTGCATGTAGCAAAGAACAGAAATCGATTGACTTACTTACTTCAGCTGTTCTGCCGATGCGTAATCAAAATAGTGTCGATCATTTATTCTGGTTAGCGGTGTAAAAATTCGAAGTTGAGAAAAAAGATCCTGTTGTTTTATTTCATGGGGTCGTTGCGAAGTATCGAAATGTTCATTTTTGGATTTTACTTTCGTTGTCCAAATCCCAGGCCTTTTCAGTTTTTATGTCATGCATTTTATTCGACTGCTGTTGTCTAGGTTTGTTTTATTTACCGAATATCATTTTAATCATGTAAATCCATAAATTCTACCGCCGTCTATACAAGCGAGCGCTGAAAAATACTCGGCTCTTCGAACAGTTTAAAATATCAGCAGATCACCAAGTATTCGTTTTTTTGATGGGGGCGGGAATATTCATCCCAAACACGCACTGACAGAAATAAGCTCACACATATACATAAATGTGTATGTGATTCAATCAATATATATATATATATATATATATATATATATATATATATATATATATATATAAGAAAACTCCTATTAGCCGACGGTTTTAGGCCCTCTGGTGGACTTTATTAAACGTTTGCCTTTAAACATTTTACAACATACATTAGTATAAAAATGTTTAAATGTAAGTGAAAATGCATAACATCGTGTTATTTAAAATCTATAATACTTAAATTCATCCGTTGCAAAAAACATTTACATATTAATTATATAAAATTTCAACAGAATAATATTATTTTCTCAAATTTTTTATTAGACATTAAATTAAATAACTTAACATCCTCCATAATTTATTTAGACATTCACTTAATCTAATGAATATTGACAAACGTCTCTCAACTTAATACAATCTAAAAACTCACATATCTTTTTTTATTCATTCATACACACTTGTGGCAAAATTAAATTCCCAAATTCGTATTAATGGAGTCGATCTGAGGAAAAATATCTGCCAAAAACAAATTATTTTTTTATTTATTCATATTGTCCATTTGCAGATACAGATTTTAGTTATGTCAGAAATTTGACACACTAATTGGTGTGATTGAATTAAAGATTGCTGTAATGCGCGCACCTTCACACACAAATATACATATATATATATATATATATATATATATATATATATATATATATATATATATACATGTTTCGTTGAAATTGACCGACAAGAAAGATTTTATTATTTTTTGTTTATTTTTTTTCAGTATTCTTACGTGTTTTCTTTTTTACTGGAGATAAGGAATGTAAAATTGTTCCATCGGTCGTTTTTAAGGAAACATGTTTAAAAAAAAAAGAATGCTGCCTATATATATATATATATATATATATATATATATATATATTGTTGGCGAAAATATGACAATATGGAAATAATTTTCATATGAGGCTTTTCGTCCTTTAAATTTTCATCTGATTAATGTCACACGAAAACTTTTTACCATTGTCATATAGATTACTTCAATATCATAGTTTATATATATAGTCATAGTATAAGTGATATGAAGAAATCATCGAAGTTGATACGGGATAATTTTATTTTGGATTTAATAATAACAAAGAAATATGTTGCAGATATTTGTTCTTCATTCATATTTGTATTCATCGTTTATTGCTCTCACTTTCTCTGTTGTTCGTGCTCTCTGTTTCGTATATATAAACATAATTTAACTGATAAATGATTCAGATAGATAGATAAATAGACAGACAAACCGATATATGCCTACGTTGAACGAACGTTTACTCTTTTCAATATAGATGTGTCAGCGTGTATATGTAATGGTTTAATATACTTGTGTATAAAAGTGTACGGCATTTTACGACAGAGAATGCACCGTTTCGTTTTGCGGGCATCTTTTTATATAATAGTACATGTTGAAAAAATATAATTGACAGAAGGTTTTAGACGAAGCCCCCGGCCACACTTAGGAAGATTCGTACATCACAAATTTGATCTACGTCTGTTAACGTTTGTGAGATTACGAAAATTTGTAATAAAACAAAAAAGAAATGTATACAGCTCACGTTCAATGAAAAAACATTAAATGCTTTACGATACCATGTAATAGTACTCATAGGCCTAAGCACGTATATATATATATATATATATATATATATATATATATACCAAGAGATTTATAGATGCAACAGAAAAATATATATAGATAAACAAACGGATACATTGTCTGTTATATCAGTAAATCCAAAAATATATATTTAAGTAGATATAACTGTATCTCATTAAATGTATTACACATATAATTTTTCTGTATCAATATCATTACATGTACGAAAGGAATATATATATAATATTTATAAAAAAAACATATATGTAGTGGAGAGGGCAATTCGGTGTGGTTTAATTGTTAGCATGTTCGTCTTCTCTTACTATATCAAATCTGACTGAGTTGGAGGATCGATCACCACTGTTTGCTTTATATTTTCAAACTTGGGCTACATCTAAACTTCGATTAGTACATCACTATATACACTGCAGATAGTAAATATACTTGTCTACTATATATATATATACAGAGAAAGCAAGATAGATGTGAGTTATGCACGTGCACTTGTATATGCGTGAGTGTCTAAACATTGAAATAAAAATATTGCCAATAATCAAAGTTTATTTTACATTTTTTAAACATTCGTTACGTACCAAAATATTTAACGCTCTTCTTCCGTCATATACCAATCATTTGTGTATTGTCAAAATTAAAAATCAAATTTCAAATTCAGCAGATGGTCATTTTAGACCTATGTTGTTACAGACTGTTAATGTATTTAATAAATTATTTTTGAAAAATGTAATATGTTTCAATGAATGAGTGCCTAAATATTGTTTAATCGTTATTTTTTTGTTTTTTTTTTGTGATTGTTTTTTTCAGCGGCGAGCTCTATAAATAGAAAGAGGAAAGAGAAAAATGATAAATACACATATGTAAAATGCAATGCCATAAAGAGGATCAGAGAAATTTAGAAAATGATCTACCAATACATACAAACAAAAAAATATATACATATGAACCAGCATGTATAACATAGTTAAATATCTCTATTAGACACTAAGGCACGTAAAGATATAAAACAGTTTTCTTATACTGATATAAACCAACACGGAAACAGAACCGCATATATATAGGTGTGTGTGTCTGTGTCTCTGTGTGTAAGTTTCGTGTGTGTGTGTGGGTGTTTCTGTGTCTGTGTGTATTAACATATATGTATATTCAATTATCTTAAAAAAAAACTGAAAATATATTGAGTTTAAGTTTTCTACACAAACGTGTAAACATAACCGCAGAAATCTGTCAATCGTTTTTAATGAGACTTGTATAAAAGACAGAGTACTACCCAAATATAGCAGTTATATATATATATATAAGATTCTGCCGGTTATTTGTGGTCCTCAAGGTTTGCTTTTGTAAAATTTTAGGATCTAGATACGTACAGAGTCAGTTTTATTATTATTATATATATATATATATATATATATATATATATATAGCACAGTTTTGCGTATTTTCAAACAGCGTAAACACATTTATATATATATATTCTGGGAGACACTCACACGTACATATATATATATATATATATATATATATATTAAGATTACGTGTGTGTGTGTGTGTGTGTGTGTGTGTGTGTGTGTGTGTGTGTGTGTGTGTGTGTGTGTGTGTTTGATTTTATACACATAACCCGTTAGGTAAAAAGATGCATACAAAAAATACATACAAATAACAACTTTCAGCTTCACGTAGCGTATTTTCTTCACTTGGAATTTCTACTTGTTTTTCTTCATTTAAACTACACAAAAAATAACTGCCTTCTTTTCACTCGTATCCTCAACCTAATATTCCTGTGTATCACTGAATTCCGATCTCATTGTTACGCTCAAAACAATGTTTTCTTTTGCTTTCCTTTCTTTTTCTCTCAAGCTTCTCACTTCCTTTCTTTCGTTTTTTTCTCTCTTTCTCGCACATTTAAAGTCTCTCTTTTTCTCCCTCTCTCTCTCTCTCTCTCCCTTTCTTTGTTTATTTTCACTTCATCCCGAAAAAAAAATCTTCATCACCGTCTGCGAAATCCAACCGCTCTGTATTGCTGGCTGCACAAACGAGTCCATCCCAATCCTCCCCTCTCCAAGAACAAATAGAACAGCCCGGCCTCAACCAAACCAAACATCACTCTTCTTTTCCGTTGGAAAGACAGCCTTATACCCCAGTCTCAGGGACTTGGCAGAACTTGTCTCTTTCGAGCATTTTCTCGTCTACCAGTTGCTATTCTTTCACACAGCCTTTACCTCTTCTTTCCAAATTTGTCTTCTTTTCTGCCTCTGATTTCCTTCCGTTTTCTCCACCTATCCTTCTTCAGTCAAATGTCGTCACCACAGCCGCTGCGTTGTAAACGGCTGCAATCGAGCAGGTCATGTTTTTGTTGCTTTCATTCTATTTCATTTTCCGCTCTATTCTGCTTCGTACCACCCCATCATTTCTTATTCGTTCATTACCAGATAGACAGATACATCTAAATACAGACGTGCAGACACGTACATATTCACATGATAAACATATATACTCACATGCAAAACATCACCACGCACATTTTTTGGTAATACACTATAAGAACTAAATTTTGCTATATAGTTGCCAGTAAATCTTATTCGATTCTGGGTATAATAATAATTAAAAAATAATAATAATAATGCGTGTGGTATCTATTTAAAGAGATGGCGCTTTAAAAGCTTCCCTGAACACTATCTCAATATTTGGCTTAGTAATATTCATACAAAAAATTATCTTGATCTATCTATCTATGGAAGTCTGTTCCTATCTATCCATCTATCTATTTATCTATCTATGATAGATTTAATCTATATTTTTCTTTCTTTGTATTCGTCTATGAACGCACTCAACACTATCTATCTATCTATCTATCTATCTATCTATCTATCTATCTACTACAGAGTATATATATATATATATATATATATGTGTGTGTGTGTGTGTGTGTGTGTGTGTGTGTGTATTTACGCTCTCACACCTGAATTGAGAACTATGGAGAAACGGTAAACTTTGGAAAAACAGTAGCTACTCACGCATCTACTCATCGTTTATTCAGTAATGAATTTGAACACTCTTGGCTAATGGCGTGTGATTACATTGTATATAACACGCAAAAGTCCGCCTTTGTCTACCGAGCGCCCATAGCTCAGAGGTAGAATCGCCGAGTGATGTCAATTCGGTCGGGTTTCAATACTGGCTAGAAGCAATCGAATGTCTTACAGTACTGAAGAGTTGTGTTAGAGCGAAACAGATCTGTCTGCGGATGGCTAAAGATGCATGTGTAACTTTAAGCCTATCTCTCTAAACAACATATGAAATTGTTATAACCAAATAAATTTGACTTTTCTCTCTTTATGTACACGCTCACAAATATATATATATATATATATAGATTCTTTTTTTTTTATCATATCACCCCGAGCAAGGCGGTAACGCCACTGATGTGCAGGGGGCTACATAGTTGTGAAAAGATTGGAAAAGAGAAAACCGGAAACCGTATCCTAAACAGGAAACAAGGGATGAGCCTCTTCACCTTTTCAATAGATGTGGGTGGAGTGTGAACCGGGCGATAGTTTAGTCTATCTACTCCAATTGAGAAAAAAAAAGTATGCGTGTGTACATTTGTGTGTGTATGTATTCGTATGAGAATGTGTGTGTATTTATAAATATAGTTATTGAAAGAATGTAAATATTTAAAGTAATTATTACATTTTTCTTCTTTTATATTCCCAGGTTGTATTTTTGTTTTGTTAACACATTATCAGCAATTCTTGTTTATTTCATTTTCCCCGATTTGTGTTGCTTATTTTCACTTCATATCTTTTTTATTTATATTCTAAATCTTGCTTCCTTTACTTTCCACATTTTTCATTGATTTCCATTTGGCGTCATTTTCCACTTTCATTTCATTCATTTCCCATCTGTCCTCATTTTCATTTTTTCCTGACTTTTTTCTTGCACATTACTGCTGGCAGCATCACTATCTATTATTCGCACTCATTTTATTTAAACAACTTTCCTGTTTTACCGACTTCTGTCTTTCGTTTTATATTTTCCAGGTATTTGTTCATCTCAGTGGACAAACATTTGAATCTGCATTTTATTCTTCTTCTTTCTCTCTTTTGATTAAAATTACAATACTTAACTTTTTCATTCGAATATATCTTTCATCGATCATATTTTAATTACTTTTAGTGTTTCTTATTTCCTTCTTTCCAATTACTCAATTCATTCCATCGATGTCATCTTTCTATATTTCTTTTCCACTTTATCAATTATTTTTGTCTTCTAACATATTTCCATTTTCTTTGTCTTTCATTTGCAGCCTCGTCTTTCAAACTTCATTTTTTCAACAATATTTGGTTTAATTATTATAAAAATAATATTCTAATTAAAGAAATAGAATAAAAGTAAGTGAATGTAACATATTTTTGGTTCCCCCTAAAAATTACCAAATATATAACTAATAAGATTTAAACGTCCATCAAGATGAGTTGTTCTTCAGCGAGGTTACAGGGACGTTAACATAAAGACAACTGCCATAAAAGCTGATTTTATCTTATGTTGACATAAAACATTGCTATGCAACGATAACAGTCACCGAATGGCAGACGCATTTCGGAAATTTGTAATGCGGTTTTATGACGTCACATCGCATGAGAAACCAAAATATTAAGAGATCATATGTCTAAATGTAATGTAATGTGACCAGATTGAAATGTGATTTTATTAAGTGTGGGTTGTTTCGATTCAATGTAGATGGCCTACAATAACTGAAGTTTTTTCTTACTGTGTGTATGAATGTGTATTATTGTGTTATCGGATAAAATCTGTCTAATATTGCCGTTATGGCTATGTTTTTCTAAGAAATGTTTAATTGAAGTCTGATAAGAATGGTGACAGGTAGTCTACGCGAGAGCGTTGTTGCAGTAAAGACAATATATGTAGTGAGTTTATTATTAGTACAAAAGATACATTTTCTAAAGGGGAATGTAAATTGATATGCTACATCTGTTCTCTTTAAACGATTTAGTTGTGTGGTTGTAGGGTTATTAAAGACAATGAAGTCAATTGTTTTAAATATCTTTAGAATATATGATGAGCCTATTTGATTATTATTAATAATTTATTTGTTATATATATATATATACATATATATATATATACTTTCATCATTGAAATATAAAAGAAACAGCGAAATATAGAGATTCGACGGAATACTCCTACACCTTTAAACAGTTGCACGACGAATAGATCGTCTAAGAAGGAACCTGCTGAATTTATTAAAGATCATGAACTGAATGTTAATACTACCACTAACGCTAAAGTGATCAACTTCCTCCACGGCTCTTTGACTTTATTTAAGGCCAGCATAAAACAAATACCAAAAATTCAATATTTGCCGGTGCGCACATCGGCCAAAACGGAGTACAAATTGCAACAAAGAACAGGACAATAGTCCGAAAAATGTAAATAGTATACCAAATTTCATACAATCAGAGATATGTCAACAAAGAATGTAACCAGTACCAAATAATTATTGACAAATTATATAACTCTATCCAGTTTTGATAATTTACTTTGATAATTTATTTTGACAGCTGTAAATTAGATATATAAAGGCTTTACAAAAAAGGAATCACAAAAGAAGTGTGGAATACTTGGATAAAAACAAAGAAAGTAATAATAAGACGTAATAAAAATAACATCATGTGGTTTAAACCATTTTTCGTCATAATGTCAAAGCAAACATCAGTAGAATTTTCGTATACTTAATTCACAAGCATTTTAACGATTCTCCTACACTAAAAAATGATTTTCACCATAAACAATGCTAATGTTAGTTATAGCTTCTTGAAAAACATCAGCAAATCGCTATTGCAACATAACAGTATAATATAAAATTGACACATGTTCAACCTGCATGATAACTGTAATTCTGCAATAAATAATTTTAACTAACAACAAAGCTCACTAAACGCCCAGTACATAACCGAAAGTACAATTTACAGAGCTAGCATTCATTCTAATAGCGATGTTAACTTTTTTGCTCAACTGAAACAAATGGAAATGCCGTTACTACAATCATTAAATGACTTTAAGCAATAGTAAATACAGTAAAAACATTATAAATACAGCACCAGCTCTCTTAAAGTATTTTTGGCAATTAAAAGATACAGCAAAACCCCAAAATATTATCTGCGATATCATCGCAAAAACGAAGTCTTTATATAAAAAAAAATAGATGTAATTTATGCGTTTAAGAAAAACTAGTTATTTTAATGCATTTAAATAACCCTAATTTACTAAACAAAAGAAGTGAATTGATCATTACATGAAATATAAAAATAAATACCTGCTCAAATACGTTGACTTGTATTAATATACATTTTTGAATCTAGACAGTTTTACATTATTATAATTATTATTATTAGTATTATTATTAATTAATTTATTTGCTTATTCTAAATTAAAACAAGTAATCCCCGTTGAATCATAAAAACGTATAGCTCCTGCCGCAATATAATCTTCCTGATAATTTAATTTAGAAACTTTTGAGATTTTACTTTAAAATTTCATGTTTATGTTTTAGTTCATATTAAGTTAAAATAGGGTTAAAAAAATTAAAAAGCATCCTAGCATTATAATATATAACTACCATGAACCACGCAAGAACCAAACATTCAAATCTTTTAAGCGTCATTTTATACTAGTCACCTGGTGAGTCGTGAGTAATTTATTTTACTGCAACTTTTTTTATTACTTTAAATGTTAAATTTGGAAGAGGAAAACCGTGTTTGAAATTGAATAGACACATCTTTTTTATTTCTCTTTCAAATATCGTGTATTTGAAATCGAGGATCTGAATTCGAATTCCAGTGGAGTTCCTTGAATTTATTTACGTGCAAATACCCTTGGGAAAGGTATTGATTCGTCTCTTCCCTCTAGTTATGGATTAAATATCAGGACAGATTGTGTGTGTCTGGCAATCAGTCTACCGCAGAATGTCATGACAACCTACTGCGGGATAAACTTCTGCCCAGTCAGTCATGACTCTTTTGAGACATGATGGCCCAAGCGTGTATCATGTATGGCACTTAACTGACTGACTGTACTTCGTCTATTGGCCTACGCACTCAAGAACTAGCCCATCTGGTATATGTAGATTTCTCGAGTGCGTAATCAAGAAGACTTAATAAATCACTCTTCAAAAAAGTAACATCATGTGTGTGTGGGGGGGTTAATATTAAATGTTTCACTATGAGGAAACATTCGGAATTAATTGATCGAGCTTTTGGATTCGTTTTCGGCTGAACCTGATAAAATCTTTTCTCGTAAAAATTCTTTCGGGAAAATAGTTTTCTATAGTCCAGTCGCTGTTGAAGCTCTTCCAGTATTGATTGAGGCTAGAGTTGAACACTATAATCTACATTACGTTCTTATTCTCTATCTTCAAATTACGTGAGCTACTACTTTTAGTTGTTGCTGCTGTTAGTCGACTTTAAGCGGCGGGATTTCTCTTATCTACTACAGTTCTATGTATGCGATTCTGTAACGCTAGTCTACGCGGTTCGATGAAGGATGGTTCTTACTAAGAGCTATACGCTTCACGCACTCGAAATCATTTTTATTCTCGATATTGTAAAGTCATTGATATATGATAATTATGTTGATAAACATAGAACGCTTCACTTGCCAAATTCTTATCAAAAATTTTTTAATTAAACTGAAACTGGATCAGTCCTGGGCATCACGGTAAACTGTATCCGGCTGCAAAGCCTCTGATTGGGAGGTCGTGATGAGCGTAGAACTAACTAAATATCTGTTGATCCTATGTCCACCCTGACCCGGAGTGGTAGCACCTTGTTTGAGTGCGAGCTATGTGCAAACTGTTAACCCCCAAACTGGGGTCGAAACACTATGAAAGTATAAAAGCACGTTTTTATATAAACATATGCATAAAAATAGACTTTTATAGAAAAATATATATTTTTGAAGGAAAAATATTACTAACAGTATATTTCTGAAGAAAAATTATTACAAGAACACATTTTTGGAGAAAAAAATTATTCTCAAGAAAACATTTTTAATACAAAATTAGAAGACATTTTAAGTTTTCTAAAATAAAAAAGAATAAAAACAGAAAACTTTCATTAAAATCTGACTAAATCAACTTTTTCACTATAATCGAATATTTAAAAAAAAAGAGAGAAAACTTGAAAACCCCGACTTTTTAGCATTAAGTAACTCACATAGGTTGCTATGCCGTCAAGCACAACTTAAACTCAAACTGAATCACTGTGAGTTTCTATCAGTTAGACATATATAACAATATCCACGGAAAATCACTATATTCTCAATATATCTATATATTTGATGTTTCTACCATAGAACAACTGAGTCACACATTTGCATTTATTCTGAGTTTTGTCCTCACTAACTGCTATAACCTTACCTTGTACTAGAAAAGCCAAGTTATATTTATCGTCTTATCTTAATTTTCCTTCTTCTTCTTTCCTATGCCAAATAGACTGAGATTAATACCACTGATTTATCCAGGTTATATTCAAAGTGATTTTCTCCAAAACTAGCATTTTGTACAACAAACCCGGCCCCGTTTGCACGCTTTCCTGAAAACTACGATATTAATTTTATAAAATCAAGTGTTTTTTTTTAATGTCCTCCTCTTCATTATATTTTTCGCTTCTTATGACGGTTTATTTCATTAGAATTTTAACACATTACCCAGTATAAGATTTTTTTCTTGTGCCTTGTTTTTGATGAGTCAGAGAGAAGGAATGTTTATTTTTCTCTTTTTCATTTCCTCATTTCTTCGCCTCATTTTTGCAATTTATTCTTTTCTAGGATGTGCGTTTGTGGTGCAGTGGATATCGGCTCGGAACGAGAAATCGGGGCTCCAAGTGCGACATCCAGTAAAATTCGTTGCATTCATTACGTGCAAATACTTTTGGAAAGGTATTAAACGACCTCTTCCCTCTAGTTATTAACCAATAACAGGACGGATTGGGTTTTTATAGCCTTGGCTGACAACCAGTCTACCGCATAAAGTAATGGTAACTTACTGTGGAAAAATCTTCTGCCCAGTGTGTATCACTCATGGCACTTAACTGACTGATTCTTTCTTCTTTTTCTTACATAATTGAAATGTCCCATGTGTAGTTGGTAGCCGACCATGACGCCCCACAAATTCTGTGTTATACACACACATATATATATATATATATATATGTGTGTGTGTGTGTGTGTGTGTGTATATGTAGAGATGAACTTAATCACAGGAAGTCAACACTAATAATAACAGACTAAATATCCGAAAATAATGCTAACAGTAATATAAACCGTTTTCTAACACGGCGAGGACTACCTCGTGGGTTAAATAAAGGGGAAGAAAAAAAAGAAACAAACAGCGCACAATGACAATACGTCTAGTGCTCGTATGAAATAAAAAAAAATTCCATGACGAAACCTTAACAGCAATGTGCTCGATACGAAAGTAGAGCAGAATACAATAAAAACATCTAGAATTGAGCCACCACCTACCGCGGTTTCACACGATCGGTTTTTCAGGGCGAGAAGTTCTCGCCCTGAAGAACCGATCGTGTGAAACCGCGGTAGGTGGTGGCTCAATTCTTGATGTTTGTATTATATATATATATATATATATATATATATATATATATATATAATATCGATGATTTGTGATGCGATCTTCGTAAAAGTCGTTGAGTCGTTTTCCGTTGTATGTTTTTAATTCAGTTTTTTTTTGTTTTATTTCTGATAATGGTTGTGACGCAAAATTAGACAACCCATAGCTGAAGTGGAAAATATGGATTCATTTGCTTTCCAGATCTATTTGTGCGAAATTTATAGAAACTTTCTAATTCAGAATTTGAACACAACACAAACACTGGAATTTTACTTTACCCATAACAGATATTCTGTCACCACATTTATAAGTTATATTACTTTTTAAAAAAATAATCTTTAATATTATAAGAGAGTTGCCTGTCCGTCTGTCCAAAGCCATCAGTAAGGAGGAGATAATTAGGATTTTTTGACTTAGGCCCCTTGACGCTTGATTGCCAATCGAGAGAATTTCAATCAAGATATCTTAACCAGTGCTGACATCACATTCACTTAAACCAAACTATTTGTCCTTCTCTTTAGCCGTTTTTGTCAGTTTCTCATGATTGATGACATTTAGAATATACACATACATCAATAAATAAATAAGTAGCAATTGAAAACAGAGCAAATAATAAAGCGTTTTTATGTTTGAAATAAGCTAATATTAGAATTAGACAATAGTAGAGGGGATAGGGCTGATTTTTTTCAAAGTTGGGTGCAACACTCAAAGGATAGAGCTGAGCAAAATTGTATAATATAAGTAATAATTTTTGCAATAAGTTTTATTGTAAATATAGGCCATATATCCGTTAACAATAGAAAAATTTATAATAATGTTACTTAATGTATCATTAACTGCTTTCAATCAAAACCCAATAGGTTTACGGATTATCCTGAACAAATAATGTGCTAACGTGGTTACTATGTATGTAAAAATCAATCACTTATTAACAGGATAATCTTAAAACTGCTGCATTACCAAGAATAATCTCAGTACTCCCTGGATTGGTTATCGTAAGACATTCAATAATATATCCCATTCCTGGATATTAAAATATTTAAATATACACAAGGCATCACCGGTCGACATCACTTTTATCAAACAACGTATGTTGATATGGAAAAAAAAATCTTCACCTCTGTCATATAAATGGAATCTGTAAATCTGCTGAAATATACATCAAGCAATGAATATTTCCAGGAGACTTTTTCCATCAATTTAACAGGACGGGATGTAGCTATAAGATACCTTAAAATGAAATAAGCCATCTATCTTATATGAATAACTTAAAATTGTATGCAAGAAATGAGACTGACCTATATGGTCTCCTTTAAACAGAAATATATTTGAGAGAAAACATTGAAATAAAATTCGGTTTTGATAAATGTGTTGAAACCACAATTTTACGAGGAACACTGTAACAAACAACTTTTATAATCTTAAAACCTGTTGTAAAAATCAAAGATATTTAGAGCAAGAAGATGTTTATAAGTACCTTGGTGTAAATGAGGGTGAAGGAATGCACTAAAAAATGAAAAAAAATAGTGAGAAAATAGTACTTTACTAGGGCATGATTGACATTAAACATTGAATTGAATTCACAGGACTGAGTTATGGACATTAATAGATTTGCTTTCTCATTGGTTTAATATAATTTCAACATCTTAAACTGGAATCTAAAGGACATCAGACGAATGGATTATGTAATATTAAAGATTCTTTCTAAGCATAGCATTCATCATCCAAATGTTAAGGCAGACTGTCTATACATACCCCGTAAAGAAGGTGGAAGAGTTCTTATTAAGTTCAACAGTCATAAACTATAGACTTATTAACATACATGAAAACAATAAAAATAGGACAATGCAACTAGTCAAATGACACAAAAGCAGAAAGAAACATATTCACTAATGAAAGAAGGCTATAAATACAAACGAGTTTTACATTTAATAGATTTTGTAGAAAACCAGAACAAAACTCGGGAAAAGGCTGCTTCAAGAAAAAATAAGATTAAAAAAGAACAATGATAAAGCTCTAGAACAATTACATATCACCGACAAGACATAACTCTGGATGCTCATATCCAAAACGTGCTAATAAACCAGATGTTGATAAAGTTAATATTCATCGATGATTACGTGAATCTGGATTAAAGTCTGAAACAGAAGGTTTTATTTTTGCAGAGCAAAACCGGAATCATTCAACTAAGACCTTTCGGACAAATATCTTACAAAATAGTGTGGATCTAAAATGCCGGTTTTGAGACAAATATCAAGAAACCGTAGACCATCTAATGTCAGAATGTACTATACTTGTGCCAAATGAATTTAAAAATTGTCACGATAGTGTGGGGCAAAATTTATACTGTACAATTTGCAAAAATATTGGAAAAATGGTAAAGAAAATTGTTCTGAACATCATCCTGCATCAATTACATAAATAGAAGATATCACAAATTTATGTTTTTGTATGATCTTTACAGACGGACAGATTGTAGAAAATAAGACGAACATAACTGTCAAAACTGAAAAGTAAACCTAATTACTGATTACTAATTACTTGCTTTCTGGTTTACAAAGCGCGTTTTAACATAGCACCCGATGAATTTGAAAGAATTGCAATATAAAAACCTGAAAATTCAAAAAGAATAAATGTCAGAATTTAAATAACAGATTAAGATAAATACAAAACATTATCTTGATAAGTACTGACAACGAAGGAGAACTTTGTCCACGTAATGCCAGTGATGTTATGAGAATTAGAAAAACAATTAATGAAATTTAACCATAATAACACACTACTACCTTCCTTACGTCTCTCATAGACTTGTTAAATAGTGTGACCATAGCAGAAATCGAAATTGAATAATAATAATAATAATAATAATAATAATCTTTAAATGAAAATGAAACAGATAATCACAAAAAATATATGCGCAGAAAATTTCTGCCAAACACAAATAAATTGATCACGTCTGTCATTACGAACGATACTTATAAATTTATCATGGAAAATAATTTTTTCTCTTGGAACAGAACGAACGTCGAAGATATATATATAATTGCAAAGACCCATTATTGATAAAGGAAATTATGTGGGAAAATTTCAGGAAAGAGATAGAAATCTCAGAACAGTTTCAATACATAATGTAAAGCCTTTGATATTGTGATGCACTCTTGGGAGTATAAAGCTCTAGAGATGTACAAATTCTTGTCGGCGATGGTAAATTTCTTTAAAAATAGGATGAAACTCTTGAAAACGACATTATAACTAGATCACACCAAAGGAGCTACCAATTTACATTGTTTGAATATTCGACCAGGAATATTTCAGTGAATCTCTTTGACGCCACTTCTATTCTGTCGGTGATTAATACACCTTTCGTATGAACTAAACAGTAATAACTCTAGATAAAAGTAAAAGAAAGGAAGTGTTTAGTCCTCTATTTTACATGAATTGTATCAACCTCTTTGCCAAAGAAGAAAAGAAGTTGAAGAGTATTTTCTATACATTAAAATGTTTCATTGATGACATCGGTATGGAATTTAGAATAGATAATTGTGCAACAGTAGCATTCAAGAAAGGGACAAATACCAAAACAGATTCAATAGAAATATATTTCTTCGCAAGGATTAGGGAATTGAACAAAAAGAAATCACTGAAGATGATGAAAAACATCATACCAAAAAGAAAGTAAGATGATTATACTACAGGTATGTGCGTCTGGTGTTAAACACCGAATTGAATTAACAAAACAGAATATCAGCCATCACCACTTTGGCTGTACATGGGATGCAATACAGTTTCAACATCCTTAATTTTATCAAAGCAGATATGACACGACCGAATGTCGAAACGAGAACTCTTTTCACTTGTCACAGTATGAAGAGGCATAGTTGAACAAGAACTGACTTGGAAAACACAAATATTTGTATTTAAATATACTTGGAAACTACAAAAGATCCGTTTGTCTATCTATCTATCTATCTATCTATCTATCTATCTATCTATATATATATATATATATATATATATATATATATATATATATATATATATATTGTAATTTTATATTCCAATATATATTACTAGATGTCGTTCATAAAAAGAAAAAAACTGTCTTTCATGATATATTAAAATAAATACATACTCCGCGCTGCGTTCTTTTTGTGATATATATATATATATATATATATATATATATATATAGATAGATAGATAGATAGATAGATATCAAAAGAACACAGAGAAAAGTGTCAACATTTAATTTAACATATCATTTGAAGAGAACAATTTGTTATAACCCATGAAATTTAAAATAAAATTACAATATATATATATATATATATATATATATATATATATATATATATAGAGAGAGAGAGAGAGAGAGAGAGAGAGAGAGAGAGAGAGAGAGAAAGAGAAGAGAAAAAGACAAAGAGAGAGATTAACACAATAATTCGTAAGAAGTGAATTATTGAATAGTGGTTACCAGTGGAGAAAGATTTAGTAGCTGGCATATTACTTCGTGATAGTAATTATATATATATATATATATATATATATATATATATATATAATCGTGTCGCCCCAAGCAAGGCATCTTACTGTCACTGTTGTGCAGGGGGTTACATAGAACGAAAGTTAAGAGAAACTGTGACAGGTTACAGTGGGTGTCAGGAAGTTGGTGAGAGAAGGATGAGAATACTGATGAGAGTGTTATGAAGAGAGAAAGGAGCATGATTAAGAGGATGCGAGTTAGTGAGAGATGAAATGACTATTGGCTTTATATTTGAATTATAGAAGATTGTAGCTGTCGGGAATGCAAGTAAACGGAAGGGAATTCCACAGGCGGTAATTGCGAGAAAATAAGCTGTTGATTTGCGTCTACATTTTATTGATTTCACAATAAAAGGTCAAACCATAGTTGCTAATCTTATGCCTCGAGGAAATTTATATATAGGGGTACTAGCAAGTTAAGTTCATCGGAGCATAAGCCATGAAAGTTTTTGTAGAAGAGACACAGGGAAGCCACATTGCGCCGGTGAGAAAGTGACTGCATCCGAGCTGCAAAGTCAGGATCGATCATATTACAGATTCTACGCTGGATTTTGTCAAGGACTCCTAGGTGGAGAGCAGGAGCACCTGACGAGATATGGCAGCAGTATTCTATAGACGGGCGGATTGTAGATTTGTATACGTGCAGGATTGTTAAAGAAAACTTCCTGGCCCTGCACAGAGAACCGTCCTTCTTAGAAGCGGATTTAGCTATGGATTCTATATAGTCATTACACTTGAGGTCTGTTGTGAGAGTTAACCCGAGGAGGCGCAGTGTTCCAATTTCGGAGAGACTAACCTGATCCATGCTAATGGTGAGTAGGAGCACCGTTCTGGGTGATCCGGGACATAGGTGGCTCTTTCATTTTTCTCCGTTATTTGATCCTCATTAAATGCTGTTTTATTAAATACCGCTTTCAAATTCAGATCATTTTTGATAAAAATGCGGCTTTTCCGACTCAGTAGTGTGTATTTGATTAAACAGATTGAAAATATTTGATTCTTGTTCTGTAAGGTCAGTAAATGGTATAGGAACATCTATCAGCAGGCTCTTAAACTTACAAAAGTATTAACTAAATTTTGATAAAAAAAAGTTTACTATATAACATCCGATCTGAGTTCCCTTTGAACGAATATCAGTTCAAATAATCTGACACCATTCAAATTTTGAAATGTTTTTGTGCAGATATATTAAAAAGAAACAATTTTTGTAGCTCCAAAAGGTTTAATTTTCAGCATAATCATTCTGTTTTAATGTTATAAATTCATTGGTGAATATGAACCATTAACACTGAAAATTTTATAATGAAACTTTCAGTTCAAATTTCAGGTCATATCTTTCACTTCAGCAAATTTCAATGACTATCCTGATAGCATAACTCCATTTGGTGCGAAATCTGGTTTGGTGAACTGCGTTCGAATTACTTTGGCTCCCTTTAGAAAGAAGATACATTCACCCTTTCTTGTACGTTTAGAAGAAGGTAACTCCAATTACAGTACTGTGGGGGAAAGCTACAGGAATCCATGATGATTATTCTTATCAAAAAGTCAAGGCGAATCAGGGATAATAAAGAAATGGAATCGTGGTAAGACATGATCAGCTATGTGCTGAAAACACATTTAGAAATAAAAAAACACCAGGCAGTGAAGATATAGCACTTGTGTTTTTTATGTGCCATGGTGATTTCCTAACCATAGCTTAGATGTGGCACTGGGCCGAAAGTATAGGACACCCAGTGAGGATCGAACTCATTACTTAATTGTAATGATTCTAGCGAAATAAGTTTGGTAACCATTACACCACCTTGAGGTACCCCTCTTCTATGTGCCAAGTCCCATTAGTGATTTTTCCTAACCGCCTCCTCCATTTCAGCTTTATTAAGGTTTGTCTCTTTACAATCTTCTGACCATATATTTCACAATAAATTTACTGGATCATGTCATGTCGTCACCGCTTACCCTCGTGAATTTTGCTATTTTCTGTGAATCACAATTTCGCCAAAACTCTTTCCTAATTGGAGTAGATAGACTAAACTATCACCCGGTTCACACTCCACCCACGTCTATTGAACGGGTGAAGAGGCTCATGCCTTGTTTCCTGTATAGGATGCGGTTTCCAGCTTTCTCTTTTCCAATCTTCTCATTTTTTTTCAATTGGAGTAGATAGACTAAACTATCGCCCGGTTCACAATCCACCCACGTCTATTGCACAGGTTAAGAGGCTCATCCCTTGTTTCCTGTTTAGGATGTGGTTTCCGGTTTTCTCTTTTCTTATCGTCTCACTTTTTTTTTTAATTGGAGTAGATAGACTAAACTATTACCCGGTTCACACGCCACCCACGTCTATTGAACAGGTGAAGAGACTCATCCTTTGTTTTCTGTGTTTAGGATGCGGTTTCCGGTTTTCTCTTTTCCAATCTTTTCACTCCTATGTAGCCCCCTGCACATCAGTGGCGTTACCGCTTTGCTCGGGGTGATATGATTAAAAAAAAATGATGTGTTAATTTAATGATTAATGTCTTGTAACAAGAAATTAGAGAAAAGAGTTTGCTTTTCATCAGTGTCGTTACCTTCACTTACTTTCAAATAACCTTTTTAAATGTATAGAAAGATATTCACCCATCCGTTATCGGTTAGATAGTAGGTATTTCATCTGTAAGGATAATTGTTATTCCTAAAAAAATGTAAGCCACTAAAAAATGTGTTATTGGGTGGGGAAGAATCAGAAACAAAAACAGTAGTAAGTTCCAAGAACAAAATATTAACAAGGAGGTCATTATAGAGTGTTTGTATTTAAATTGTGGATGATTAAAGTTGGCTAGAAACACGCAACCGTAATAGAGTTACACAAGAGAGAAGCGTGAGAAAAGAAGCTCTTAGCATAGAATTTAAGGTTATATTTAGGCAATTCAACAATAAATTGATGAACACTTGACGTCAGTCTAATATTTCGCATAATTTCATAAAGTCTGTGCAATAGCGAATAGCTCATCCGATCAATTACCATGAAATTATTTATAAAAAAAAAGGCACAGGGTGGCAACCTTACAGCAGTGGGAAAAGAAACTCAAACTGAGACACAATAACAGGGCCAATAATATTCCTGATTCTTTTTTAATTTTATCAAGGAACTCAAGATAAATAGCAGGAGCACCGGATCATTTTTGACTGCAATATTTGAAGCACATAAATATGTGAGACAGATTCTGGAGAGAAAAATTGTCTAGCTCGACGCAGTGAACCAACTTACTTAGCAGCTGACATTTTAATATTTTATCAGTATTGTTTTCGCAAGCTTAACTAGAAATAGACTTTTTTTCTCGCTTGCTAGCGAATCCCTGTTTTAGCTGTTTTCTCGGATACATAATCTGAGTGGAAATTAGTTTATGTTTCTTAATAACAGAAAAAAAGCTTCTTTTTTATCCTCAGTGTCGGGATATTACTCAATTTCAGGTAAATTTAGGACGTAGGCGATCATGTCTTAAACCCAATTACTTTCTGCTTATTATCTTATTATCTGCGGTTTACCTTTAAATTTTGAGAACGTCAATAGATTCAGTGCGTTTTGGTGCAGTGGATATCGACTCGGAACGACAAATAGGGAGGCCGTGTTCGAATTTCAGTTGAATTCATGGCATTCACTTACCCACAAATATACTTCGGTAAAGTATTTATCCGTCTCTTCCCTCAAGTTATGGTTTAAATAATAAGATAGATTGGGATCTATAGCCTTTGTTGGCAACCAATCTACCGCAGAAAGCGATGGCAACCTACTGCAGGATAATCTTCAGCACGGTCAGTCATGTCTCTTTTGAGACATGATCGCCCAAAGCGTGTTTCACGTATGGCACTTCACTGACTGAATTGATTCAGATTTCTGGAATTTTCTCCACGTTTTTGAATGTATAATTACACATCTCCTTTACTGGATTACCCCTACGGTTAAAATATAACCTCATGTACACTTCTATTTACCACATAAACGAATTGGAAAAGAGGTGATACTGGGAACTGGAATCGTCTCCCCATATATTAGCAAAAAGCCATCTTGACAACTCGATGATGATGAAGTCCGAACCTGATTTTATTTTCGGGAAACTAATTTTCTAACAAACTGCGACAACTTAATTAGCTGTACGAAAACTTCTGTTAAGCCATTAGACACATGCATCCTTCCACCCTTTCATGTTATTTACGATTAATTAAATTTATTTGCTCTTCATAGATTTGTGTGCTTTATTCTTGTAATCACAATTTTTCTTAGCGTCTGTCTTCTTGTTTTCTACTTAAATTATTCTCATATTTCTTGTGAAGTTTTCTTCGCGTTCTCATAAATGTTATCGGTAAATTCCTCGTCTTATATTTAATTCTAACAGTTTATCTGCCAATTCCAATAATCTTTTTATTTTCTTTAGCAATTATCTGTTTATTTTTTTCGTATCAGATTTTTCTGTTCTAATAGTTCTTATGTTGTCCACTTTTAAATATCCTTCAATTTCCCGCTCTCTTTTTTCTCTTTTCTTTTCTTATTTGTATCCTTAAAGTTTTGTTTTACTTTCATTTTGTCTACTTTATATCCCTCGTCCTTTTCTTTCCTACATTCTTACTCACTCCATCACTCTCGCGCTTTATATCTATCCACCTCACTTTATCTCCGTTTGAGTATATTTATAAAATCTTAACATATTTTCTCTATCATTTAATTTTCATTAATATGTTTTCTTAAGTATTTTCCCACTCAATCGATTTCTCTCTCAATACCTCTCTCAATACCTCTCTCTCTCTCTCTCTCTCTCATCGTTTTTCCTGCTGCCAATCTAAAACCTTTATCATCTTGTCCATTTAAAAGATTTTACTTGCTGTCCATCTAAAACCTTTTAATTATGGCCTACGTAAAATATTTTTCTTACTGCCCAGCTAAAACCTTTCTCTTACTGTACTTTTAAAATCAATACTTACGGCCAATACACACACACACACACACACACACACACACACACACACACACACACACACACACACACACACATATATATATATATATATATATATATATATATATATATATGTTACGATTCACGACATTCCTACTGATGATAAGAACTCTTGTTTATGAGAAATTCTTATTTAAATCATTTAAGTTACTATCAATTTAAATCATTTTATATCATGCCAATCTCATAAAATTTACTTACTGCCCGTCTAAAACGATTTTCTCCATTACATTACTCGAAATTTCTTTTTCACTCGAATGCCTTTAAATATGTTTAGCACAATTTTCTTTCGTCTGCATTTTCACAAATCTGCTATTTATGATACGTGCTGCCTTTTCAAGCTTTCATGGTCATTTTCAAGCACTCACATGTATAACTTTTTTGACACTTGTATATATGTGTGTGCGCCTTCATAAATAGATGTGCAGTTTTTAAAGAGCCCGGTCTAAAAGCAAGTATTGCAGATCAATCTACGACTTTAGTGTGCGGGAATTTTATTAAATTCTTCAAACCCACAGTTGTGTGTCTGTCAAACAAAGTTTTATTCTGTCGGGCATAGAATAAAATCGTACTGCTCACTAATGTTATGAGTCAGGAGATTAACAAGGAAAACGCTTTTGACAAAAAGACTTTCTCATATACATGAGACCTTATGATCACTATTCATATCGTGAATCTATATATATATATATATATATATAAAAATTATCCTACGTTTATAGCATGATTCACAGTTTCATGCGTTCTGCAATCATCAGGAGCATATTTAAAAAGTTTGAAGCACCTGATGACTGCATAACACATGAAACTCCGAGACGCGCCATAGACGTAAGATAATATGTATATTTATTAATATATATATATATATATATATATATATATATATATATATATATATATATATATTAAAAAAGGATTTTGCTCTGTAATATTTTATTACATGGAGCTCTCTTCCTGTATCATTTTTTAATATTAAAATAAAATTTTTAATATCAATTAGGATCGGGTTTTTTGGAATTTACCTTCCTGCTTTTTTCCCTTGGATTGAAGTATCTGAATTATAATATATATATATATATATATATATATATATATATATATATATATATCTGTTCATCCATTGAGCACTGTTTTATTAACATCGGAATAATACTATACATATATGCACACTTATATATATATATATATATATATATATATATATATATATTTACTAATTTACGTCACTATCAGAAATTTCATGAAATCTAATAGGAAATGTAGTAAATCCAACATATTTTTAATTTATTTGTTTAATCATTTTCATACACGGATGCTCATATTTTAGTGGTTTTTCTGCTTTGAATTATTAATCAGTATATTTATTTACATGTCCTAGCCTGAATAATTGTGAAATTCTCTTTTGAAAATATGAATTATTCATGCTTAACCTTATTGGGAGGTCCTTCGTGGTCATGAGATCTAAAAAAACGAATGACGCTTTCCCCTAGTCAATGCAGGCTTGAATGCTGCCGGAAGACGTATATGTTGCTAACAAGATCGTCGTATATGTAATGTGTTGTGGTGCAGTGTACATCGGCTCGGAACGAGACATCGGGGAGCCGAGTTCGAATTCCACTTACGAGCAAAAACATCTACCCTTGTTATGGGTTAAATAACAGGACAGATTGTGTTCTTTAGTTTTGGTCGGCAAACAATCTAGCATTGAAAGTAATGGCAACCTACTGCGGAACAATCTTCTGCCCAGTCAGTCATGTCTCTAGAGGGACATGATCGCTCAATCGTGTATCACCTATGACTGATATGTAAATAAATATACAGATTAATAATATAAAAAGAGCATCTACTCAAATATGAGTATCCATGAGTAATAATAATAATAAGCAGATACGTAGTTTGCTATTTGTTAAATCTTACACACACACACACACACACACACACACACACACACACACACACACATATTCGTACATCTTGCCTGCCATAATTCCTAAAGTAATTAAATTTTGATTCGTCACTGAAAAACAACTTTGCACTAATCAGCTTCTGACCAACGTACATGATTCTTCGCGAATGCTAACCTTGCTATTTTGTTTTTGCTGATGAACAATGGCTTTTTCATAGGACAGCGTGAATATAGGCTAATTTCGTGAAAACATCTTGACACAGTTTGTCTTGACACTTTGATGTCGTATGTATGTCTTCAGAAATGTTTCCGGCAATTTAACCAGTTTTTCAATGTAAGGCGGTGCTTTATCCTGATCTTGTTTTTTGAGGTCGGCCAGGTTTCTTCTTACGGATTGTCCTACCGGTTTCATTATATAACTTCAAAACTCATCTGAAAACAATTTTTGAAAGGTTTACCTTGTCAGCAATTTCTTGTACTGTATTATTTTCCTTTCTAAGTTTCACAATTTCCGATTTAGAAGAAGAATCAAGTCTCTTTAGTTGAGACATGGCGGAAACTGCAGTAGTAATATTAAACAGCCGTCAGATTTAATGACTTATTCGGTTTGCCGTTCTTGATTATTCTAAAATTCCTTCCTGAATATGACAAGGTTTATACGAAGCTCTAACATATCGTTGTGGCGTAGTTTATCGAAAGACTTTAAGGACAGAAGTCAAACCAGTGTAAACGCAATGAATAATGTTACATTGTTTATTTATTTATTTTATAAGTTTGAAAACAAAAGCATTATTAAGGGGACGATAACAATAAAAGTGTAGTCATAAAGACAGTAGATAACAATTAACATTGCATTTTAATGGCTGATGATCAAAGTTGGCCAGAAAGCACTAAGCACTGAGCCGGAACAGAGATCCACAACCTAGAAATGTGAGAAAAGCAACTGTTGGCATACAATCAGTTCAACTATAAATGAATGAAACCTTATTTCCAATTTACTACTGCGTTTATGGGGCTGTGGTGGCCGAGTGGTTAAGGTGTTGGATTTGAAATCCAATGGACATTGCCCGCGCAGGTTCGAATCCTGCCCGCACCGTGTGTCTTTTAGGATGTACGTTGTGATGCAGTGTATATTGCCACGGAATGTGAAAACGCTGAGCCGAGAAAGAATTCTATTTGAATTAGTTGCTTCCACTTACGCACAAATACCCTTGGAAAAGGTGTTAATCTGTCTCTTCCCTCCAGTTATGGGTTAAAAAACAGGATAGATTGGGTTCTATATCCTTGGCTGACAACCAGTCTACCGCAGAAAGTAATGGCCACCTACTGGGGGATAATCTTCTGTCCAGTCAGCCATGTCTCTTTCCAGCCATTATCGCCAAAGCGTGTATCACGTATGGCACTTAACTGACTGAGTCCAGGAATCATAACGAAGTGCACAACGTAACAATTATCATTTTATTTTTTTAATAAAAATTATACAGGGAAGCAACATTACATCGGTAAATAAATGAGTAAACCGAAGGAACACGTCAAGACTAATAATATTGCTAAGTCCTCTTTGAATTTTACAAATAATCTCTAAATATATAAAAAGAACACTGGACCATATATGGCAGCCATCTTCTAAGCATTTGCAAATGGTAGATTTATAGATATGCAAGTTATCTTGACATAGCCAACGATGCATTCCAGACGCTGATTAGTACATTGAGAGACATGAAAAGTTACTGGATTGTTATGTAAGGTCTATTCTTTAGTATATCAGCAAATGCTGGACACATTCATCAAAGACGGAAGAAAGACTCGAAGGAGCCGAAATAAGGTTCTACAGAAGAATGCTGACGAGACAATGAACCGAAAATTTGAGCAACACGGAATTTTTGAAGATAATGAAAACGAAAAGAAAACTAATACTTAACATCAGGAAAAGTTAGCATAGGTGTTTGGGGCATGTAATGATGAAGAAGGACTTGGAGAATATTGTACTCAGGGCACAGACACACGGGAAATGTATACAGAGGAAAGCAAATTGTGATATACTTAATAAGCCTGAACAAATTGATGGCAGACAGGGTTTGGGAGGAATAACTATAGAAAAAACTAATTAAGAGTTACAAGTGATAATGAGTGTGGGAGGTCATGATCACCTACGTCCTGAAGGACATGGCGTATAGAAGATAATAGACATATTCGGGAAAGAAATATTTCTAGCACGACAGAGTGAAAGACATATATATTATGTGTATTTGGGATGTAATATTTCTATTATACACGTGTAGTTAAATATGACGCACGAGGAGAATTTAATTAAATTTTATATTATTTTATCCAGTATGCTTACATTTTTTTCACTTTTGTAAGAGTAAGTTTGTGCAAAAATTGTTCCAAGCGCTTTCACCATATTCTTTATTGATATTCAAGTGCAGTTGTGCTTGGCTGTTTTTCATTTCGCACCATATTTTATATATATAAAAAGTTTTTTTTTACAAATAAAATCTTTTGGTTGGTACAAAAGATGGTTAAAATATTCATAGCAGTAAATGCCGAAAAGTGATTGTGCGTATGTATGTGTGAGCATGTGTTTTGTAGATGTGTCTTTGAAGTCTCCGTTCAGTCCATTCGGATAAATGGCTCAGTGAACAATGAAGAAAAGATGAGAGAGAAAGGAGAGGCAAGCAAAATGCGATCGTTTGACGTGGTCAAGGCACGTGATATTTATGCTTTTCTCAACTGAAGATGCTTCCTGTGTCGGCCTTTTATTTTGTCTTCGGGGCTCCGAACAAGTTCTTTGGGCATTCACACCTGGATTTAATTCTCGGCTTCCATTCATGTCGGCTCGCGAAAAGGATCCGTAAAAGAAATTTGATATTTATTTATTTTTGGTTTTCCTCCGGAACATCTGCGTGGTGCCCAGATGCGCAATGACCTGTATTGGTCATTTGCTATCTGGACCTTTGAGGGCAAACATCCGGTCCCTGGTATCACCACAACAACAGCTGAAAATTTTTGAAGAATAGCGGTTCAAAAAACTTAATTCTCATAGAATATTTTTTACTTAATGCTTTTTTCTTTTTCCTTTTTTTTTTGTTTTTTTGCTGAGAGCAGACAAAATAGGGTATTAATGATTTGAACGTTGTTGGGAGTTCGAATGGATATGAATTTCTGAATACGTATGATCACCCACCCCCGTAAAAGACGCCGTAGATGGTGATGATTCCTTTTATCTTTCATTTTTACCATCATTTCTACACTGTTTTTCATTTATATAACTAATTTTCCCATCAAACTGTGTTTTCTCCGTGTTTGGTATAAGAAAAGCTATTCAAGTCTATGTCTACCACCCAAAAAATAGAATAATAATAAAATAATTTCCAAATAACTCTGTCTAACATACCCAAAAAAAAAGTCAAATACTTATATATATCTAATTTTAATGTTCGACCCTCTTGTCCGACAATTAAAAAAAAAAACAACTACTACTCTATTCATTTCTACTATTGCTGCTATTTCTTTTACTATTCCCACTTCTTCACGCTAACTATTAGTGCTACTACTACAACTACTTCCTATTTTTTATTCTTCTACAATGCTGATCATTTCAACCGCTACTAATACTGCTAGTATTATCAATGTTACTAGAGAATCGACTATTTTAGTGTTTCTACCAGTTCCACTCTAGACTGGCGCCTTTTGCCGTTTTCTGCAACACGTTGCTTTCTTTTCATATTATCACTACTGCTACAGTGGCTCTATCATCTGCTAACTATATCGGAGATACTGCTAGTGTGACGCAGACGGCCTTTGCGAGCGTTTATGTACACCGATCTCATACCATTACCGCTACTTCAATAACACAAACAAAAGGTGGGTAGTTCATTTGGACAGGAGTTTTGCGCTTGTTATATCTCAGTGTAAAACGTAGTTTCTTCATGTTTTAAAGTGACAAGACCCACTCATTCTTCAACCCAGGTAATTAATCCTCGCATAATTAGCAAATGATTAAAGTAAAAAAAAATGTATTTAGGAGTCAGTTTATTGATATTGTATGTTCTTAACTGTCTAACTAAGAGAATACAGCCATTTTAAACAGAAGTAATATTCGTTAGAACAAAACACACCATTCCACGTACACAAGAGTGAATCATTCATATACCTTTCGAATGCCTGTAGCGAGAAGTTTTTTTTTTTAAAGAATTGCCGCATTCTGGAACAGTTTACCGGTGGGATATTTTCCCAACCGCTGGAGTTTTGACCACACTGAGTCCAGGGTTAACCGCTATATTTCCAGCATCGTCTCATAAACTTTACTTCTTACCCTTTCTTACACTCATAAATTATCCCACAGTAATATGACTGTCTTTAGTGGCTCTTGGCCATTGAAATTGGTGAATATTAGTGTTTTATTTTTTAAGTTTTGTTTAACAGCATATCAACCTCTTATGTTTATATAATGCCAAAATGGTAGGGTTTAAAGGTATTTTTTAATATACGGCTATATTGAGAAGGTTGATTTAGTCAGGTTTTAACGATTATTTTTTTTTTATTTTGGAAAACTGAAGATGTCTTCTTGTTTCGTATTCAATTAAGAGGTCATTCCATATTCCTCACAACCTCTCAATCAGAGGTCTTGCTGCCGGATGCAATTTACTGTCATACAAAGGACTGGTGAATATTAGTATGTTAGAAACAGATATAAAAACAAGATATGAATGAAGATAGCAAAACGAAGATGTCTTCTAATTTTGTATTAAAAATGTATTTTTGGTTATATTCTTTCTTCAAAAATGTGCATTTTTTTACAAAAATCTATTTTTTTAACTTTCATAGTGTTTTGTTCCAGTCAGTTCGAGGATTAAGTATTTGCCATACCCTAACAGGTACTACCACTCTGGATCAGGGTGGCCCTGGGAACAACAGCAATTAAAAGGTGGTTCTATTCTCCTCACAACCTCTTAATCAGAGGTCTTGCTGTCATACCCAGAATTGGTGAATATTAGTATGTTAGAAACATATATAAAAACAAGATATTAATGAAGACAGTACAACAAAATAATGGGTATATAGGAGAGTTTCATCTCTTGCAATGCCGTCAAGTTTATGTAGATAAATGTTTCTGGCGCCCACATCCGATCTTCACTGATATTGTCCCTTCGCTGTCTTCACGGTCAAAAGCTTCGTAAAAAAGTAAGTTCAGCATTGTGACAAATTTTAGTCCTAGTCAAAATGTAGTGACACTGGCAAATTAATATGCCTAATTGGCAGAAGTACAAGAGATAACTCATCACTGAGAAAAAGTAAGGATATGCTTAGCGACTGATTAGTGCTAAACAGCATCGCTTGGTTCCACCAGGTCTGATCTTAATGACTAGCACCAGTCGTGCCACTTACACAGTCGCAAACCACCGACACTCTCTGTGTATTCCACTTCACATCATAAAAATTATAAAAAACCGCGAAAAGTGGAATGAGCATCACTACTACCAATTCTGTCGTTTTCATTTTCGGGCATCTATTAATGCAACTTTGTCTCCCCAGTTATGGATTAAATAGCAAAGTAGACTAGACTCTGTAGTTTGGTTCGGTAACAAATCTCAGAGAAAGACTACGCTGCATTCTAAACTCGTTAGATGAGATGTTAGCAATTCGAACTCATAAAAAAAGATAGTGGCAACAGAAACAAAAACAATGACAATTTGAGTGTAGAGTTTGTTGTCTTAATCTTTGCATAGGGTCGGGGACAAATTATTGAAGAAATATCTATTTGCTAAGAGACTAGATACTGTGCTCATTTCCCGAGAAAAGAAACTAACAGGTCACTGTACTTACCAAAGCATTAAAGATGTAATTTTTCAGCTCAGTTTCTTGTTGGATAAAAAAGATTTTTTCCGCACTCCAACCTTTCTCTCACAGGCGGGATTCGGTGATTCTCTCGTTGTTCTATTTCTACTATCATGAAAAATGCTCGGACCAACTTCATCGCTTGGTTCCACCAGGTCTGACCTAAATGACTAGCACCAATCGTGCCGCTTACACAGTAGCAAACGACCGGCACTCTCTGTGTATTCCAACGGCAAAAGTAAATTTAAATCTAACAAATGCTTACGGCGATCAACGATCCTATGGAATAGATTCCCAAGGGGATGTTTCCTCGATCACTACTATCTTGACCTGTTCAAATATAACTGTTATCTTCTCTTCTTATCTCTGTAACCATTCCTTAATGTAACATCGAATGGCCTTGTACAGATTAAACCATACTGTTACACAATAAATAAATAAATAAATAAATTATTTAATTAAATTAAAAATAAAATGTAAAATAAATAAATAAATAAAACAATCGACGCGTACACACCTACTTTCTCTATTTTTCTTTCTATATCTATGGAGCCGATACACTCAGTATGTTTGGGATTATATATTTCCACATCTTGCTCTATTTATCTATGTTTATTTATTTATATTTTATTTACTTTTTTAAATTTTTTTTTTATTTTTTTCTCTCTCTCAGTTATAGTTGTAATATCTGATCTGCCATCTATTTGCTTAAACAAATAGACAACTCGATATATTTCTCTGCTTCTCTTGAATCTGGGTGTCCTACGACAGGGTCCAGTTCATAGAAAAGTGGAACGAACACGGTGTTGCAAACATTTACTCTTAATCATTCGATTTCTTCTTTTTTTAAGCTAACTCCTACACCAAATACTATCAATAAGTTAAGTAATGTGCACACAACTTATCAGTCTAAACGTACACTTTATTTCTTTTCTACATTTACAGTGCAGTTGTGGGTTTATAATCACTTTGTTTTTGTTTGTTGTTTTATTGGCTTGTTTTTTTTTTATTTTTTCTTTCAGTACATTAAACCTGAAACCACTAAAATATGCTTATTTAGAGAGAGTAGCTATTATTTAATTACTCTTTCCTCTTAGTGGTCGTTTATTAAAAAAATGATAGTCAGTCAGTCGAGTGCCATACGTGATACACGCTTTGGGCGATCATGGCTTAAAAGAGACATAACTGACAGGACAGAAGATTATCCCGCAATAGGTTGCTCTCTTCCGTAGACTGGGGGCTAGCCAAGGCTATAAAACCCAATCTATTATTATACAACCCAAAACTGGAGTGAAGAGACGGATTAATATCTTCCCTAAGGTTATGTGTGCGTAAGTGAATGGAATCAATTGAACTAGAATTCAAACTCGGGCTCGCGTTTTGTCGTTTCAAGTCGATATCCACTGCACTAAAACGCATAACATGAAAATTGATAAAATAGTATTAAATTTGAACTTTAAAGCGAGCAGACTATCTCTATTCGTAAGATTGTGTCACGCAATTTGATCTCGATATTCTTGTGCATTCAAAAGCAAACATTTGCAAATATATAATGTCATGGTTTTCTGTCAGCTGCAGAGATATGATCTTCTAGTTTATTCTTCCTTGGTGCATTTTTAGGACGTTGTGAAAAGCCAGATTGGACCACGACCTGAATAGAAACTGCTCATAGAACAAGACATATGGTGCGTGTAGCTTAACGGTTATCGGCGTAGAAAGTAGAAATTCTGGCTTAGTCTTTTGCATTCACGAAAGAAATGGTCTCCATTTAGCAATACGTTAAAGAACAGGGACTTTTAGACAATTGAGATTTCGTTGGCAGTAAGTTTATGATAAAACGACACTAAATTTGAACCCGTTGTGAAAAGAAACAAAGACGTATTTATTTGCAGAGACTCAAGGAAATTCGCAGAGCATAAGTTTACGGGATCAGTATCCAGCTACCTTTCATTTATATTCGGGATGTGTGTTGTGATGCAAAGGTTACCGGCTCAAAATGGGATAATCAGTAAAGCAGAATTCGAATACCAGTTGAATTCGTTGCATTCACTTGCGTGCAAATACTCTTTGGGAAGGTATGAACTCATTTCTTCTCCTTACAGCTATGAGTTGCATAACAAGGCAGATTGGCTTCTATTGCCTTGTTTGGCAAGCAGTCTACTGAAGAATAAAAATGACAACCTACTGTAACACATATCGGTTTGTAATTGGAATTCGGTAGACCCGAATTCGAATTTCAGTTGAATTCATTGCATTCACTTCCGCGTAAATATTTTTGGGAAGGTATGAATTCATTTCCAACGAATTGAAAAGAATTCACACTATTTCCACTGAAATCAACTCTGGTACCTGATGTGATTTTAAGCTCAGATTGCGGAAGCTTTAAGAATTATAAATTTCCAAGAATCCCAGAGTTAAATGATCCGTTCTATGGCATTGGATCAAAATTATTCTTTTAGCACACACAAGCAAATGTCTGCATGCACGTATGTGTATTTATGTATGTACACTACCGGACATTTATAGTAGGCCACCCCAGTTAAGAAAAAAAAAAGATGTATTTCATACTATTTTCAGTATTTGTTGCCAAGTGGATAATTCTAAATGAAATTATAATGGTTCTTTTGTTATTATTACTTTGCTTCGGCCAGCAAATAAGAAGAGACTAGCATGGGGAAGAGAGCACAAAAACTGGACACCAGAACAGTTCATTTGATGCACATGTTATTGTGCAGTATATAAAAAAAATATATTTCCATTTACAATTATACATTTGGCAAAAATATTATGAAATATATCATTTTCTTTAAAAAACTGACGTGGCCTAATAATTATGGCCGGTAGTGTATGTATGAATGTATGCATGTATGTAAACAGAAAGAATATATGAATGTATATTAACTGAAAGTATTAAAAATAACTTGTCATATCTCTATTAATATTACGATTATAATAGGAATGTGCAAGTCAGGTAACGTATATGAGCGGTTTTGCATAGTCTGTTGCATTTACTTTCACACTAATTACTTTGGAAAAGAAATAGACTAATCTCTTCTCCTCCATTTCTACCTATTAAATAGCAGCCTAAAATCTCTTGTCTTGAAGAGCAACTATTTTAAGAAAAGAAAATGTCTAAATTCAGAGGCGTACAGAAAGTAACGCGAAACCACACCGGAAAGCTTTCTGAAAAAAATCATGTTAATTCATTCATAATAAACACAGACAATTGATGCAATGAATAACAGCTCAGGATGAGAATTTGGAGAGCCGAGTTCGAATTCAAGTTGTGTTCATTACATTCACTAAGGCGTAAATGAATTCTCCACGACAAAATGTTATGGGTAAGCATCAGGGAAGATTGGTTACTTATAACCTTGGTGAGAAACCAATAGAGAAATCTTTAAACCAGTGTGGAGTGGGTTGGATTCATCAGGTTACTCCTACGCCTAATGGTTTACAAAACTTGTGCACGTGCCCCTGTTCGTATCTGAGGAAAGCTATCAACTCCAGACGTTCTGAATGAAAATGCTTTTAATAGAAGATTATAACTAGACAAATCAATAATTAAGTAAATTAATGATGCAAAAACTGATTTTTGTGTTGAAAAAAGTATTTATTTACTAACAGAATCTTATTCTCATCAATGACAATAATTGAACATTCATCATATAAGAAAATCTTTAAATCAGCAGTTTGCATTTAACTACATGCTAGTGTAAAGAAACTTTGCTGCACCTTCCTGGTCATTAATTTGTTACATTTTGTTATATTGCATTTTTTTTTTTTTTGCAGCTTGTGCGTTTACGTATATCATTAAATGTTTTCTTATAATAGTTGAAATAATTACATCTAACCTGTTAATCTGTCTGGTCGAGTTTCTATACTATGTAAAATCTAGTGTCTCGAAAACTGTATGTTAAACTTAATAAATGACTTAGTATATAAAATAAATTCAAATAAAAAATTTTAAATTTTTTTCAGGTCAAACTTACTATCAAAAAATGCATAACATCATTAATGCTTTGATTAGGATTAGTAATGTTATTCTAATTAATGCATTTAATATCATCGTCACCATTAGCTCTTTCATGTCACTATGTGATGATTGGGTATAAGATCATCTGAGAGATTCCCTAACTATATCTGACTTGAAACCTGGAGAGGTATTCATTAATTCCTCTCGTCTCTTGAACATTGTTCAGACTACAGCCGACGTTCCCTAATCTAAAGGTTTTTTGGACAAGAAAACGTAGCCGTTCGTTCTAATGGAGTATCCATCCGCCTTGTCTAATGCTCTGAGACATTGGCCAAGCCCGCAGTCCAACGATGCCCTTTCATCACCGCACTGTTTGAATGCATAACGCCGAGTCTACTTTTACTCTCTTGTGTAATGGAAACCGATAACATTCAAGAGCTCAGCCGCCACTTCACAGTCATTTCATTTAAACTTTCTGGGAGTTATTAACACTCCTCACCAGAGACGCTTGATTGTGGGACTGTTTAAGTTGCCTTCGACCTGATTATGTAGCGTGTAGTATTACGAGAAACCAGAGGCAAAATTACAATTGATTTTTGTTGCTGGTAATAAATTAGAATTCCGAGACAGAATTGAAGTCAACCAGAAGACTGCATTACTTCAATGGACATGAACATAAAGCACAATGATGTCATTTGATCTCGGGTAAAAATCATTAGCTTCCGGTTATATATATAATGGGGTGCCGGCACCATAGGTAAGAGATACTTCTTTTAAGTGACGTGTCTTTCTGTGTACAGTTGACGTGTCTTTTGTGCATACAGTCGATCATCTCTTTGCTGACTTTCCCGTTTTTGGTGTTCTAACTAGCTTTTTTGGTTGTGCGTTGTGGCGCAGTTGATCTCGACTCGGAACGAGAAATCGGAGAGCCGAGTTCGAATTCCAGTTGAATTCGTTGCAATCATATACGCGCAAATACCCTTGGGAAAGGTATTGATCCGTCTCTTCCCTCCAGCTATGGGTCAAATAACAGAACAGATTGGGTTCTATAGTCTTGGTTGGCAACCAGTCTACCGCAGAAAGCAATGGCAACCTACTGCGGTATAATATTCTGCCCAGTCAGTCATCTCTCTTTCGAGACATGATCGCCCAAGCGTCTATCACGTATGGCCCTCAACTGACTGAACTAGCTTTTACACATTATGTTCATGCTTTGTCATTAACCTCAATCCAGCATCACAGACTCGCTCAGTACAGTATTCAATACTTTTCTAGATTTTCTTGTGTTTACTATTCCCATTGTTAGATTTTGCAGGCCCGCTTATCTTATGATATCCATATGATATCTATACGATCGCTATGATATCGATATGATATCTCTCTTATGATATCTATCAGATATTTCAACTGTTTGATTCTATAAGTTCCGTTAGACGTCCTGTTTTCCTTCAAAACATATTCGGTTGGGTTGGAAATTTAAGCCAGTATAGAATAATGTGCATTGTGGTGGAGTGGATATCAGTACGGAATGAAAAAGCAATGAGCCGAGTTCGAATTCCAGTTGAATTCCTTACATTTGCTTATGCCCAATTACCCTGGGGAAGGTATACCCAGTCTTTTTCGAAACGTGATGACTAAGCGTATATCACTTATAGAACAATAATAGTAGTAAGTGCTATTATTATTTTCTTTGGTTGTTGTAGTATATACATTTTTTCGGGCCCTTGTCAGAGACCTAAATGGTTTCATACTTTCCATGGATCTTATTTGTAAAAGTAAAGAAAATTAAGATAAAATCGCACGCATTTTATAAAAAAAACTGTTTGTAGTGTGTGAGCTGTATTCGCGAGTACAACTTATTTATTATTTCTTTAAGAAACAGGCTACTATGAATTACTTCAATAAGTCTATAGCAAGTTGGATTAATAAGAAAAGCTTCCGATAGACTTAAGCGTAGGCGATCATGTACTTACACTTGGCTCTATCACTTGTCGCTCTCTTTCAGCCAATTCAGTACTAATTTTTAATTCATAAAGACTAGGTACCGTAGAGGAAATTTCGCCAGAACTTTTACCATGAACATAATTATAGAAAACGAACAAGAAGTTTACATTTAGGCAGTGAGAAAATGACTGAAGCTTAGAAGACAGGTTAGGAACAATAACAATGCAGATTCTTATTTGGATTTTATCATTAATCGCCAAATACATATTAGAAACCCCAGACCAGATAAGCAGCGATATTCAATGCATGGACAAAAATTAGACATTAGTGTAAGATCTATGTTGTTCACTGTGTCATACTGTCTAGTACAATAGAGTGAACCAACAAACATCTACTGTACAGTGAAACAACTTTCCTAACAGCAGGTTTAATATCATCTTTCCACTGCATGTCAGGTGCAAACGTTCGCACGAGGACGTGGCGTGAATGATCCTTCTGGAAACTAGCATCAGCTATGTTGATGGGTGGGAAAAATAGCGTTCGCTGGGATGACTAAAAAGGGGCAGTTTTGTTTAGGCTGCATCAAAATTACCAAGCCATTTTATACTCCAGCAACAGCTAGTTGTGGATCATAATTTTTAAATCAGCTGGCAATTTGAAGTATAGAATATATAAGACTTATAAGAAAAGTCATAAAAGGATATGTTTTTTGTTATTTTGTAGAGTTCGGGATTATTAAGGTTATTCAATAAAATCGGATGAAGCGTTGTCTTTTTTAACGTTTAGAGCAAGGGTTTTCAAACTTTTTGACTTACGGATCACTTTTTTGACTTACGGACTTCTTTTTATTTCAAGTTTTAGTCTAGGGACTCACTATAAACGCTTATGAAATTTATACATAAATTTTTAGTAAAAATAGCTTATAGTTTTGCATTAACGTAGTAAAAACTTGTTTTAAGCTTACTTTAAATTGATAAATTTATATTTTCATTTGATAAGATTAATACGTAAAAATAAATATTCAGACATTAAAAATTTATACTTTGAATTTCACGTGATGAGCTAATCTACGGACCCCCTGTCTTATCTCTGCGAACACTCTGTGGTCCGCGGACCACAGTTTGAAAACCCCTGATTTAGAGGATTAATTCCCTTGAAGTCATCTGTAATCATTTAATTTAAAATGCAATTTTATATAAATGATACACGCAAAATTGTGCGCGGGTGGTGTAGTGGTTATCGGCTCCGAACGAGAAATCGAAAAACAGAGTTCAAATTCTAGTTGAATTATTTGCATTTACTTACGTTTGAATATCTTTAGGAGAGGTATAAATCCGTTGCTTCTCCCTTCAGGTATACGTTAAATAGCATGGCATACTAGGTTCTATAATATTGGTTGGCAAGCAGTTTATCGCAGAAATAATGACAACCAACTGCGGGAAAATATTCTGCCCAACCAGTCATGTCTATTTCGAGACATGATCGCCCAAGCATGTATATATTTTAAATATATTAGAAGAGTGTATATATTTGACATTTTTAAAGGAGTTTGATGCCATGCCTGATGTATAAACTGTCTAGAATTCCTAACGAATTTATGTAAGAACAAGACTCAGGGTCTTATGTTAGTATTTTGATTTTCTGTTACCTTGCGTTGTTGGCAAACCTACCTCTTGCACAACCTATTCTGTATTCAAATTCTTTATCTACTACTATGAATTGGTTAAAACAAATACATACACTAATATATTTTTTTTCAATTTCATATTATCATTTTTTCAGTAATAATTTTCAATGTCCATAAAAATTATTTTATCATGTGTCATGTCTATTCAGAACGAAGGCGAACATAACCCTCCACTTGTAGCTCCTAATAAGTTTTGCATTTTGTGTTATTCCTACAATCCTGATCAAGCTCATCAACTATTTACGTGCTTCTTTCCTCTGCCCATCAATCTGTCATGTGAGCAGCCTGTGAGATTTCACTCACCCGATCGACTCAGTCGGTTTAAGACGTAATTAGACGATTAAAATTTATTGATTTACTCGCCCGCGGTCGATTCAAAATCTCGCAATGGAAACAGATATCTGATTCTTTTACAACCCAAAAGTATGCCATTGAAGACTCACAAGTTACTTAGAATGACCTAAAATGATATTATTGAAATCTTGGCTTTTGTCGTCCTGGTCAGTGTAAACATTCGTTTAATTAACACTTCCCGTCTGAAGCCAAAATGTCTCTGTCGCCCAGATTAGAAATGCTCACTTGGAAAAATGTTATCCTATATTTCCTCCCTGCTTACAAAAAGTAAAAACGATTATTTGAAAGAAAGAAAAAAATACGCATACTTCTTTCAACCACGCAGCGAAAAAGCAAATTATACAAGTATTTTTTTTATAGAAAATCGTTGAGAATTTAGGTACCTCCACTCAATTTTAACAAAATAAATAAATAAAAGTAAACAGCATATCATGATGTTAAACGGGATCAAACTTAATAAAAACAAAGTTTTATCATCAAAATATTTACGCTGCTTTTAAGAGGAAAGATCAAATTTTGTTGTTATTATTTTAAAAAAAAATTAAAATTCTTTTGATTTTTTTTTTAAAGTTTAATTTTGATTGAAATTTCATTTTTTGTTTTCCGTCAGCGATTCGCGCTATGTATACTTAAGATGACTATTAAGAAAATTGAGTCGGTCGAGTAAAATGATTTTAGTGCGAGTAAATTTTTCCTCGCCCTCGACCGCCGGTTAAGTGATTTTCTTTTTCACATCTCAATTTTTCAAGCCCTCCATCCTTATTACGTGGCCTAGAAATCTCAGCTGCCTCTTGTTAATTTTCTTTTTTGTTCGCATTTTCTCTTTTCAAAAGTTCCGTCCATTGTATCTATAGCATCAATTTAGCAGACATAATTTTCGATGTGTATATTTCTTTTAAAATTCTACTTGCATTCAAGTTAATGAAAATGACCAGCATTAAATTGTACCAAATAAAAACCAAATAATAATAATGGTAATCATCAAAGCCTGCATGAGCAGATTGTGCTTTCTTATTGACACGAGAGTTCATGTAGACATAGATATAAGAATATCTTTTAAAAAAACAACTAAAAAAGCAAAGAATCATAAAATGAAAATCTAAAGAATATGTCGCTTAAGGAAATCAGTAATTCTAGGTGGAGTTGATGTTCTCATTTCGATGGGAAAACATAAAAATAGCACAAATATATTAAATATATATATATATATTAAATATATATATATATATTAAAACCATAAAAGTTATACAAATGTATTAAAAACATAGAAATAATATAAATGTAACAAGAAACCGTATAAACAATACAACTACATTAAAAAGATAAAAATTATACAAATGTATCAAAACCATATAAATAGCACGAATATATTAAATTCTTAGAAGTAATACAAATATATTAATACCAAAGAATTAATGCAAATGTACTACTGAAAGGATCCCTGGTATCCCGTGTCCCAAAGAAATACTAAGAATTCACAAGTAAGAGGTCACAACTCACAAATGTAATTATCCATGTAAAATATGTCTGGGCTTATAGTGTCATATTTATTTATTTATTTTTAGCACAAATTTCCAGAGAAATATTTCATAATATCATTTCTTACTATAGGTCTCTCGAGAGGACCAAGAAGAAAGTTAGTTCACATCAATAATAAAAAGAAAGGAGTATAATAAAATTTCGTAAAATCTAAAAGCGTTCTGGAGTATTGAAGAAAGCTATTATCGCTTGACCTCCTTTATAAATCAACAGTTATTACGAACGTTTATTTTCACAAAATGCAAGTTATAGTCACTTGCACTTCTTAAGAATTGACTTGCCCATTACAAGTCCATGGGCCACTAAAGTTAGAGTATTACTGAATGAGTTTGTGAGGGCGTAAACAGATGAAGAAAGAAGTGCATGTTGTTAGGATATATAGGTTCTGCTTGTTTAGACGGTCTGGGTTTGACACTAATGTGTATGTTAACTTCGTTCATATTTTAGTATAGGGATTTTAGAAAGAGTGGTTGTAAGGAGATCTTCAGGTTGTGTAAATGCTTAAAGAGTTAATAATAATATCAGTAATAATATTAATAATAATAACCTGTAATATAAGATTGTTGTTCTATTGGGGAGACTTTCTGCCTTTTTTTATCAGATATAATTGAGTTGCAATTTAAGCGTGTACACTTTCAAAAAATTCCTTAAGCTTATCTAAATAAGTAAATAAAAATCACTGAAATAGACTGAAATATAAAGAAAATAAGGAAATGATTCTAAGCTGAGAACGCGTTCTTAAAGTTTTCTGGAGGCCTTACGGAGACTTTGAAAATGCTGATCAGAGGAGAAAAAAGAAAGAAAGAAGCGGAAAAAAGAAAGGAAGAAATAAGCGTAAGAAAGAAATAAGGGAAAGAAAGAAAGAAAAAAGAATAGAAGCGAATTAAAGAAAGAAAGAAAGAAAGAAAGTGAAAAGGGAAAGATATAAAAAAAAAGCAAGAGAAAGCAAAAAAGGATCGAAAATGTGATAAAAAGAAGAGAGAGACAAATAAAAAGAAAATAAGGGAAGAATGAAAGGAAGAAATAAAGATGCGAAAAATAAAAGAAGGAAAAGAAGCGAAAGAAAATACTAAACAAATAAAGCATCTAAAGAATGAAAGAAAAAAGAAGCGAAAGAAAGAAAGAAATAAGAAATTATCCCATTTTTATTCGACCGGTTTGCCCCTGGCAATGGTCACATCAAGATATACGAGAGGCGTTGCCGACCACTGACTTTAAAAAAATAAAATAATAATAACAAATAAACTTAAAGTACTTTAGTCCTTGTCATTTGCACCTAAAAACTCGCATCATCGAACAGTCATTGTTAGGGGATCAAGGGACAAAATGTGTTATCAAGCATCTTGTTCCGTTCTTTCGCTGATTACGTTAAAACTGGTTTGGTTGTTCGGAAGTATGATTGGGAAACTTAGCTTTAGGTAATGTCTGCATATAACTGACCCCTGGCATTCAGTTCATTCAAGTACACATCAAAAGGGAAGACCCCAAGGAATCGAAGTAATCTTGACACTACGACCATGAAAATAATAATATTTCCTATAATATTCGTTATCCTGTATTACAACATTCTATAATAGCAGTGCTAATCGAACTAAAACAAACGCTTCTTTTACAAATATGTTTCTAAATGGAAGAACGGAAGCATTTTGCTTCACAATTAATAGAACTGTTAATATTAATAATACCAATATATTACAAAGAATAATATGACTAAATCTGTAAGTATTACCCTATCATATTTTCAAGAGTTATATAGTCGCTATTAATGCAGTTGCTTGTTAGTGTAAAAAAAAGCAACCTTTCGGTACTACAATTAAGACAAGTGCATTTTCTTCGCTACAAGCAATAAACATTTAGGCATTTTAGAACACAGAACAATTATTTTTTTTATTGTTTCTGCGATAGTCACAATTACTATTATTACTTCTATTGTAAATTAGTCCATTGATACTACTACGACTACGTTTTCTCCCTCAGCGCTCTCTACAACTACTACTTTTAACAGAGCTGCTACCGCCGTGCCAGCTGCTGTTGCCTGTGATTATGCTGATGATGATGTTCAGGCTGCGAATGCTCACAGTTACAGGGGCTCAAAATTAAAACATCTTATTTAATATCATGACAGAGAAGTAAAAAATATATCTTCATGATTCTTTATTCTGGGATGAAAGTGCGGACAGACGGTGCCACAGTACTGACTTAGTTCTCCTGGATGTGATTTTACCATTTTCTATCGGACGGGACGACTCTACATCTTGCTCGTCAGTCTTATCTTTCTGCCTGTCTGTCTGTACCTTTCAATGTTTGTCTGGCTCTACCCCTCACCCGGCGTGGCCTTCCCTCTTCTAACCATGCGGTATATTTCTTTCTTTTTTTCTTTTTTCTTTCTTTCAATCTGATTGATCTACACCTGCCTTTGTTTTTAACTCTCTCGTACACCGAGTTTAAGTGATACATATGACATATTCAGGTAATTGATAGGAGCTTACTTTAAGTTACTTAATTCGTTTATTAGTTTGTCTATCTATCTATCTATCTATCTATCTATCTATCTATCTGTCGATTTATTTATCTACCAATTTATCTATATTCTTCCTTTTCTTTTATTTTCAAGTCACACTGTGTAAACACATACAAGTACACGCGCGCATACTCATACACAAATGAATATACTCTGATATATATTTAGAACTTTATTTTATTTTCTTCAATTTTGAATAATGATTATAAATACTTCGTTAATATCATTTCATTTTCATCTAAATCATAGTTTCATTAACGATATTTGCTATCTATCCGTTTTACACTCGCATCTATCACCACACCTTAAACCACACGACATTCCTTTCTTACCAAATATTACAGATCCCCCACTCTAACTCCGTAAATTACCTGTCTAAGTTTTCTGATACGAAAACGCATATCTCTGCACCTACCTGTTATTTTCACGTTTAGTTTGCCGTGATGATTTTCTTTACAAAACACATAGCTATAAATCACTAAAATATCATCATTTTCAAGATTCTACACTTTTACGCAAGCAAAAAATATATTCCCAAATTTACATACATAGCCTTTTCACAGTGTTTATTTCAATTGTCAAAATGATTTCTTGAAAATTATCATTCAACAGAAATAATGGGCACGAAAATAATACCGTCTTTCCTAAACCTATATACTAATATATATATACATATTTGTTTATATATATATATATATATAGTAATTATAAATGAATAGGATAAGATAAATATTTATATACATGTTCCCTTGTTATATATCAAAGTTTTTTTACTGAAAGTATGGGGTCAGATTTAAGAGATTTTAAGGTTTTCTTTTTGATTAGGATTCATCAATATTCGCTAATTAACTGCAGACTAATACTTTGATATTCTATACAACAAAACTAAAAGAAGTAAAGGTTTTTAACTGATATATACATATATATATATATATATATATATATATATATATATATATATACATAAATATATATATATATCATTGCTTAAATACATCAATATATATATATATATATATATGTTATCTTTTGCTATAGCAAACCTACATAAGATGTGCGTGTAAACGCGCGTATATACACACATACACGAATGCTCACATAAACACACTGACACCAACGTGCACGCTTATTCCGATTGTGGAACAACAGCGCACGCACGCATGCACACGTGTCTTGTTGCGTCTTCTGTCCCTTTTTATTCTTTTGTTCCTCTCTTTAACCAATAACGACCTTGGAGTTTTGGAAACACCAACTTACCTATCCACTTACCTATATCTGTCGGTTTACAGATATATCTACATACGTTACCTTATGTTGGAACTTTACTGCATCGTCTACCATCAAAGAAATGCGTCTGTTTTCGTCAATGACATTGGATTTTCCCCACCGTATACAAAAAAAAAAAACAAGATGTGCTCCGAAGAGGATGATGAGGAATACAAATAACGGGAGCAATATTATAAGTAATCAAATTCGAAAAAATTGTTAGACGAAAGAAAAAAAAGAAAAAAAAAAGGAAAAAAGCAAACAAAAAGAAAGTAAGAAAGAAAAAGGAAAAGTTTCTTTTAATAATTGTTTTAAAAAAAGAGGGAATATTTAAGCAGAATTTTAAGAGAGAAAAATTAAAGAAATGAAAATTAAACATGATTATGGTAATAAAAATATGAAAGAAACTGCCACAATTTGGAGAGGAAAATTACATATATACCCCAAAAAGATGGAAAAATATACATAACATCTATAGATTAAATATTTTCATATAAATATATATTTGTTTATCTGTATATATATATATATATATATATATATATATATATATATATATATATATATATGCGTATGTATGTATGTATGCATATGCCGACCGTTATTCAAAGAATATCGTAAATACATATACATGTATATATAAATTTATATCTTCAGTAAAGAAATATAGTCGATGATATATATAAATATATACGCGTACACGTTTGTAACACTTTACAATCATTAAAACACTTTCCTTGTTTGTATATACATATATGTTTATATGTTCATAGGCATCTGTAGAAAAAAGCCTAAATATGAATATATCTTATTTCTGTGAAGTGTTTCACTTTTATATGTATACATATGTATGTGTAAGAAGACGCACATACGAATCTCAATAGATGTATGTATAATTTTAGAAAGAGTTTGCACCTATATGTACGTATATACAAAGAGATATACACGAATACATATATATTATTATATCATTGCACAATCATATCGACACTGTCGAAGACCACTTAATTGGATGTCAGTTTGGTAATATACAAAATGCAGGTAGGTAAAAAAAACTTTTCGTCTTTTGAAACGTTTTTTTTTATAATTCGATTCCCCTATCTTGATTCAAGCATATATAACTGTGTGTATGTGAGAGAGAGAGAGAGAAAGAGAGAGAGAAAGAGAGAGAGAGAATTCTTGTGTATTACGATTTTTACGTACAACTAAAATCTAATTCCATTTGAACGAAGATATCAAGGAAATATATATAAACTATAGATGTATTTTTTGTGCGTGTATGTGTGTGTCTGCCTGTGTGTTTCTGTGTGTGCATCTATATAAGCGTCCATGTATCTCATTTCAATGCAATATATAGTTTAATGCTTTTCTCATCGCTGTTATTAAAGGCTTGATTACTTAGATTATACCAGAAGCATGCTTCTTAAAGATATTTACTTGCACATCTTTTCAATTCATAGATTGACCATCTGCGCATATAGCTTCAAGGAAGAATCGATAATAAAACCTTTTAAGCACATATTGTCATTATCATTATTATTATTGTGTTATCATTTTTCATAATATTTCTATTGCTGCTATGGTCGCACTACCAACCAAGTCTGCGGGAGACCTAAAGCAGGTCGTGGTGTGTTGTTATCGCTCCATAGTATTATTATTATTATTATTTGGCTTTTGTTAGTTTTTATTTATTTTGATTTGTCATTTACCAAGTCTTTCAAATCTACCCCAAATATATCTTTTTCTTCTTTTGAATAAGTTATGTACGCTATAAAGCTCTGTAAGACTTTTACAAAGTCGGCAAAAAAAAAAAAAAAACTCATTAAATTAATCTCCTGTATTTCAGGTGAATTCCATGAAATTTTGTTGATGTTTTATTCTTTATTCTTCTTAATTGTTCCGAGTGCACCTACAACTACTGGAATAATGGTTGTTTAAATATCACATTCTTGTAATTTCTATGTCCAGTTTCTAATCATTAGAAAATCTTATCTTTATTCAGCTTGCTTTAAGGAAATGTTTTTGCTATCATACATTACGATTATGTCTATAAATTAAACTTTAGATACTTTGGATTTTTTATAACTATAACCTGTATTGTGCAATTGGTCTGTTGAATCCCCAGTACAAAGACACAACACCGTTTTCTAGAACTGGGTTTTACTCATAATATTTTCCTGTATGGAGTAAAATTTAATGTTTTTATCTGCAAACAAATATTATCATAACCTTTCTCTTTATCTCTCTCTTTATATATATATATATATATATATATATATATATATATATATATATATATATATATATATATATGCATTGTGGTGCATTAGTATTATTTTAAATACTGTATATGTAAGTTCATCGTACCATATTGTTTTCGTTCGAGATCATGTGACAACAATGTATTCCCCTCAGCACCATTCTCCTCAGCATTGTAGATATTTAAGTAACGCTATCGACTGGATGTTCTCAATTCTTCTTCAGATTCCTAATTTCTCCACCTATTTTCTAGTCTTTCTCTTCCACGGAGTAAAACAATTTTGTCCAAGGCCTATATTATGTCTATGTCACATTTTTCTCAGTTAATTTCAAGCCCTGAAAATTGTTTTCTTCTAGAAAATGATTACTGTATCAGGTAGACTGGATTCAAATCTATAAACTCTTTGAATTTCAAACTGATAGGGAAACTTCAATCAGTTAGACGCTATGTCTAAATTCCAACCCTTTACACGATTCTAAGGGAACCACCTCAATATCTATACTTGTAGTCCTAAAAGAACACTCTTATTTTTGTTTAAAACTTTTTACATGTTTGTGCTTTTTGTCATTATTTGTTTTGTTTTTTTTTAAAGTTTTTTTTTTGCTTTATCATATTAATGATATATAGTGAATTTCAGCGTTTCAATTGTTAGGAAATCTACGCTACCGTCTTATTATCTTGCTTATATTTATGCATTTTCATGCTCTCATCAATTTTCTAATGTTATACTTTAAATTGCATGCTTCTCATCGTCCTTCCAATCACTGGTTATGACGTTGTCAGGATCGTATCGCCCAAATCTGTTATACTTGATTCTATATTTATTCCGAAATAGAATGTTGTACAGTGAATTTCCTGAAGATCTAAGTTAAAGAGAATTGTCTTTGAACTCAGAAGATTATTTCTCTTCTTCACTTAATTAGCAGTTACGTTTTGCATTAGCTTGCTATCACCCACGTTTTCAGTATTTTTTATTTTTATTTTTGTTTCTTAAAATATATTATATTGTTTTACGGCTCGTGTAATTAGTTATAGAATAGTTCCTCAGTATTGTATTTAGTAAATTTAATAAGTTAAACACCAAGATTCTATTGTCGGATTAAAAAATAAATATTTCTGTGTGCATTTACGTCAATCTAGGTTTGCAATTATTTTCTAATATCTGACTAAAATAGATTCCTAAACGTGTCTGTGAGTGTATCATCATTTATTCTGGGTGATTATTGTTAAAAGATATTCTCGTAACTATCAAACTTATAGATATTTCCCCAGCTCTGCTTGGTCAAAACGAAGACCACATGGAATTATGAGAAAAGATTTTTGTGCAAGCATTCCTAGTTGAACATTTTTTAACTTGAAATTCAGCACTAATTTTTCAGTCTGTTATCTGATGGTAAACTTCTACTGTTGTTATCAGAGTTGTTTAAGTGTGTAGAAAACAGAAGACACAGTCTTTAAAATGCATATGAAAATGCAACACAACATCTACGTCTTTATCTGACACGGACGATAAAGCATAAAACATACAATCCGGGAAAATTTTTTATTATAAGATTAAGAATTATTTACTTTTTTCTATAATATTTTTCTATATAGATTTTAACTCATATTACCCGCATTTCTACTTTGAATAAAAAATATAATTCGGAGAATGCCTAATTTTAAATTGCCCATAATAACTTGATAGAAGTTGAATGTTTTCTGTATTTCCCTGCTCTATTTAAATTTTTGCGTTTATCTTTAAAAGTAGAATTGGTTAAAGGGTCTATCAAAGTTTAAAATCTATGCATACAAGCAATTTTTTGAAAGTAGAAATCTTTTATCCATGTTCACCTTAGATTAATTACATTCGTTTTTAGAATATGAAATTTGAGGAAAGCTTTTTGCCTCGACTATCTGATAACATCATACGCAGGTTAGTGCATGGATCCTTCCAAAATACTCAAAGACAAGCTAAATGTGAACGGCAAAATAAGTGACAATCATTTTCAGTGCAGTATGAGCAACAACAGCGTCAACAACCTTACAACTGCAATGTCCAAACCGACTCTTGTTCAACATTTTGATTTCGTTATCGTTATGTTGTTGCTGTTGCTTTTGTTGTTATTATTATTATTATTATATTTATTGTTATTATTATTATTATTATTATTATTATTATTATTATCATTCGAGTTCATAATTTACATAATTATAAATATATTAATTTTAGAATACCCCTTTCTCTTGCCTTTTTTTATTTTCATATTACGCCACTGCTTCCTCATTTCTAGCATTTTTTTTCATTTATAGAGTTAGTGTCTTACTTCATCACTATCATTATCATCATCTGTTTAATTATTTTTCATTGGTATCATCATCGCTAGCAACTTACTTCTCGTCAGGGTTAGTACATTTTTTATTCTTTTTTATTTCCATTTTCATTACTATCATGGCAATCGTTTTTCTTCATCATAACAATCATCATCATCGTCGTCGTCATTATCATCATTATCAAAACAACAACCACCATTATCAGCGGCAGTAGCAGCAATGTAAGCTTATTCATCCGCATCTTTTCTTTGTACTTCTGCTTTCGTCAGAACAGTTGTTCTTTTGTCAGTTCACCTAGTTCATTAAAACCTCCTATTCACTCAAAATTTTACTTCATCCACCTAATATTCGTAGTTAATTCACATCATCATCATCATCATCATCATTTACTTATTGTATTTCTTGTTTTCTTTTCCCCTTTCCAATTTACTTTCTATTTTACCTGCCATACGAGCAATCTACGTTTAACATATCTAACGAAACCTAACCTATTCTTTCTATCAAAACCTGGTTCAGCTCTAACAAATTGTCCATACTTATAGAGGACCAAAACTAATTGGGGCGGTTTGACTCTGCCATGTCTGATCTTTCATTTCTTTCGGAAAAGAAAATTATGGAGTAACGCACGTGTAACATTAGCTGACTCGAAGGACTCCGCTTTTCGCTGCTGTCTGTGGAACATGTGTGCGATCGGCCTCTTATATTGTCATGACTGGGCACGCGCTATACAAGCCTGAGACAACAACTACGATAATCACGACGAGACAGTAATTTTGTTTTCAACATATTTTCATTACCCCCTCCACATCGACCAGTGTAGAAAGATTCACTGCGCAGCGTCGTATATACTAATATGAATGGGTTACAGCTTAGAGAAGAAGAAAAAAAATGAAAAAGAGGATTTCAGTAAGGGAATCTGGGTATATAGGCTTACCAAATGACGTGGGATTCTCCGTCTTTTTGTAGATAGATAGATAGATAGATAGATAGATAGATAGATAGATAGATAGATGTGACAATGAGACAGATCGAGGATATATAATGTCTCTATGCGATAGATAGATAGATAGATAGATAGATAGATAGATAGATGCAAAAATGTGAAAAACAGAAGACATATAACGTCTACATTCGATAGATAGATAGATAGATAGATAGATAGATAGATAGATAGATAGATAGATAGATAGTTAGGTAGATAGATGTGAAAATAAGACAGTCAGTGGTTATATAATGTCTTTTTAGACAAGCAGACAGACAGACAGACAGACAGATAGATAGATAGATAGATAGATAGATAGATAGATAGATAGATAGATAGATTCATGTGAAAATTAGACAAACCAAGAATATATAATATCACTGTTCGATAATCTAGGTGATTATTGAACGACTTGTTTGAAATATTTTCTTGTCTGTTAAAAATTAAAAGCAAAAGGCAAACAAAAATATCATTCAAAATTTGGGATTATAAAGATGGAAAAGGTCTAAGTAAGAGCCATCCTATGGATATTTATCGACAGAGGTAAAGAAACGCCTAAGAATGAGAGATTTATAAGCATTATATCAATTTACTAGAATAATTGTTACAAAAATATATATATATGCACACACTTTTACACCTTCGCTTATATAAATGCGCGTGTGGGTGTTTGTGTCTCTGAGTTTGTGCGTGTGTGTGCAGGTTTGCTAAAATTTATCAAAAATCTAACAGTCTCATAATGCCATACATAATCAAACCCATACAAACTGGTCTATCTCACACTTATATACTTCTTTCTAGGCGGTATTTTTAAAATCATATATATATATATATATATATATATATATATATATATATATATATATTTCTTCCTTGAATCATTGTTTTTCTCCTCAGATTTTCTAAGAATAATTACACACATACACACACACACACACACACACACACACACACACACACACACATATATATACATATATATATATATATATATATATATATATATATATAGCATATTTAGGCAGTAATCTTTCTTCCAGTCACGATGGATAGTGATTGAGAGAGAGAGTGTGTGTGAAAGAGAGTGTGAGATAGATTGTGTGAGAGTGGGAGAGAGAGTGAGATTCCCAAATTTATATTTGCGCTACCATGAAGTATAATGTTCTGTCAGTGACTTTCACAGAACAATGGTGTAGCCAAGTGATTTCGATCCTTGCATGGAGTCTTTAGCCAAATGTAAACTAGGCTTGCTAGTCAAAATAAAAGTAAAATCAACTACACTTCATAAACAATTGTTTAAAAACTTTTCATTGCCCGCCACAGATATACTCTCCAGATCAACGGAAGATTCGCTTAAATATTCCCGTTTGAAAATCTGATTTTAAACTAACTTCGATCTCAGTGGCGAGTGCGAAAATTTCAGTTATCTTAAGCGTCGTTCATATTTGTAATGCACATGGCTTTCCAAGAGTACTTGTGCGAGACTGAACGGCTGGGTTTTGAATTTAGCACTAAAAGGAGCCGATATCCACTTCGCTATGTGCACACCCTTCATTAATGTTTTACATGTCATGAAAAATTTTGCTTGTAACATACACTTTAGTATAAGAGAATTCCAAAACCAAAAGCGAAAATGAATGAAACATCTAAGAAAATATATATAAACTTACTGAAGCCGAGGGAAAATACAGCACTATTTTATTTTCAGCTTATCTAAAACGTGTACGGCTGAAAGAAGTTCTGCAGGACAAGCGATGTTTAGGCAGTTTTAAAGTGACGTTTGAGCTAATCGTGTTCGTATACAAGCGCTTGCCTTCATTTACTCTTGCACGTGAATGCATCAGAATCTATATAAAAGCAATTGTTTATGTCCGCACACATCATGAAAATAAGTTAATGCTGCGTTCATGTTTGTGACAGTGGAGCATACACGCATATAATTACACCACCCACGCCTGACCAAAAATGTAGATATTTGATAAATATTAATCCACACAAAATAAAAGGTATAAACGCATGCATGAAAAGTTCGCGTATATCTGAAAAATTAGACGCCAATATAGATATATACATTCACTGCCTGAAATATATTGGGTTCGATAGAAAAATCCAAGCCACTAAACAAAATACACAAAAATTCATATTTCAAATGAAATATAAATGCTATTTTTACTAGACGAACAACTCGTGTTGTTATTCTTGTTTATATTCATCTTAAACAATTAATTTAATAACAATCACCCTAAATTGAGACAACTCTTATAGTAATGAATAAATAATGTAAGAGAACAGTTTAATCAAATATATATATATATATAGCCGTTTCTGAGTGTGGTTGTACCGATTTAAAAATGTTCAAGAGAACCAAATACAACAGCGATCAATCTATCTCGATAGATAACAACTCAGCTACCTCAGTCATTTCCTTCATATCTATCTATCTATCTATCTATATATATATATATATATATATATATATATATGTGTGTGTGTGTGTGTATGTATATAATTATTGAAAATATATTTTACTGTTATACTATATATCAATCGTAATATATTTAAATCTATACTTGTGCCAATTCCTATTATAAAATATGATTATCTATCATTGTCTACAAATGCATTTATTTTATACATAAACCTACAATCATATTCATCCCATCTACCTAACAAATCTCAATTAAATAATGTTTTCAAAATAATAGTAATTACAATATCTATCTTTCTTTTCTATGTGTGACTATCTATCTATCTATCTATCTATCTATCTATCTATCTATCTATCTATCTATCTATCTATGTGTGTGTGTCTATCCATCTATTTATTATTTCATCCTTTCCATCTTTTAATCTATAGAAATATTCAACAATATCTATCTAATTATTTATCTATATATCTATCTATCGTTTTAAAGAATGTTTTATTATAAGTGTCCTATTCAATCTGTTCATATATATATACGTGCTCAATGTATATTCTATCTATCTATCTATCTATCTATCTATCTATCTATATATATATATATATATATATATATATATAACTTTTCCTGTCCTTTTTAAAAAAATTACTTGTGTATTCTTTAACTATATATCTATCTTCATTTAAATATATTTGCTCATATTGTTAGAAATATCTATCTATCTATCTATCTATCTATATATATATATATATATATATATATATATATATATATCCTTTATTTTTTTCTATGCATATGTATGTCTCCTTAAGTATTGCTTATGTATATATATAAGAGGCCTACTCCGTGTATGTTCTGATGGGTGTTCCTCTACTACACCTTTAGTTGGTACTTTATCTGAAGTTAATATCAAGATTTTGCGTACTAATTTTCATGTCATGCAATCTCTTTCTATTCGAAATATTGCCATAAAATAATCTTTTCAATAATTATTAAGGTCTATTTTAGAAATATACACGTATATCTATATTTATATCTTTGTGGATATCTAGATATATTTGCACCTATATTGTAACCATATATGTATGTATCTATCTATAAATGTATGTGAGTGTGAATGTGTGAGAGAGATATTGTGAATGAATGTGTTAGTCAGTGATTATGAGTGCGTGAACATCATTTTTTATCTGTTTAATTACGTATATTGGTCTTTTTATAGGTTGTTGTTGTATTCTTCAGGGAAATGTACAAATTGATTGTCCATTAAATACTTCCAACTCTGTTGATGCAAATTTTAACTAAAAAGCAAAATTCTACTGTTGATTTAATTTTCATTATCTCATTCAAGACATACACGGAAATAGCCAATTAAAAGTATCTCCTGGTATAAAAACAACCTATCTCGTAATTCTTCACCTATTAAAAACAAATAAAGCAGAAATCTTGAAACTGAACTTAAAAATTTAAAAAAATTGTATGAATTGACAATTAGAAATAATTCAATACAATTGTGATAAACATTGTATTCATTATTTTTCGCCATCGAGAAAAAAAATAAAAAATATCCGAAGAAAACTTAGAAAAATTGTCTGTGTTTTCAAAGAATATGTAACTATCTACTAGTATATACATTCATGAATTTAAATTAAATAAAAACAAATTTGTCTTGTTTATACTTGTGATTCCGATTTGAAATATTAAGCACGCTCTGTTTTAGAGATTCTCTAGCTGCATAATTCACACAAGGCACAGAAGATCGAATCTCGGTAAAGCGTCGTCTCCACCACTAACTTGGCACCAAACTTGTCCCCAAAATTATTTAAAATAATATTTCAGTTGGACTAAGTTATGCTATTTTTATCATTTTGAATATCAATTTGAAATTAAACAAAAAAATGATTAATGTAAATCGTTACTTATTGTAGACCATTTATACTGAACTATGATTGCCTTATGTTTGTGCCCCAAAATTTTTCTCTTCTTAAAATGTTGAATAAACGCAGGGAGCTGGAAAGCAAACCAAGCAGTCTTTCCTTATATGAAAGATGAACGAAATGAAATCTTCGTACTGCTTTTTCGCGGTGTTTGGCTGTCTGCGGCAAGAAGTTAAGAATCATTCAAAAATCACTCACGCATATTATCATTTTTCAAAAGAAGAGAAAAGAGCATAACCAACCAATATATATCCGCATATAAAGACGCACACAGGCATTCACGTAAAACACACACACACGGACGCACGCACAAATGTATATATATATATATATATATATATATGCGATTGATGAATTGTCGTCTAAATAGCGCGAAATCTATCTATATAGACCAATATGGATAATATCACAAATGAAGAGACTTAAAGCAATCTAAAGATCGTTCTACAGGAGCATTTTGAGAATGCCATTGACTAAACATGAGAGAACCGACGAAATCGTAGAGAAAAAAGAAACATTAGGAAACATTTAGTTAGCATGAGCATAAGTCATTTGTAATTTTACGGGCATCTCCTGAGGAAAGAGGGTTTTGAAAATTTGACACACATTTGACATATTGAATTTAAGAGGGACAGAGACAATTTCACATAACTAACCTGAGTAAGGAGAGATGGCAAAAGTATGCAGTTTACGAAGAACTGCAGAGGGCATGAATTTTGGAGAGATATGGTCGCGTAATTCCTGTTGGTAAGATAATAATTATAATAATAATAATAATAATAATAATAATAAAAGTAACAATAATAATAATAATATGAAGAAGAAGAACAAGAATTAGTTGTATAGGTGTAATGATTGTAAAGTAGTATAAATGATCGTTGGCGATGAAATTAAATATGCATAGATATGTATGGAATTGGTGCGGAGGATCCTGTCGTTACTCTGGTTCACAATGATCGAGTGACACTTTCTTTTGGCCACTGGAATACGAAGAGAATGTGGATTGTTCGATAACCAGTATATGACATGGCGAACCTTAGCAGTAATGATCTAAACTAGTAGACTTAAGGAATAGTTATTTTACAAATTAAGATGCTTCTTGGCTAAAGTACAAATCTAATTCCCATTGGCACCACGGTTAGATGCTTAAGTCTATGTAAAAATCAGAGATTAGTACGATAAACAGTTGTATTCTTCTGTTTCTTCTTTTTCTTCTTTTTTCTTCTTCTTCTCATTATTATTTTTATTATGATTATTATTATTCCCTTTTCTTCGTATTATGCTTTTTCTTCTCTCTGCTGAATCCTTATGCTCATTTTGCCTTCAATATGCCTTGAAAGTGTCAAATTTTCTAAACTTTTTTCCTCAGTGTCCTTGAAATTTAAATTTATATACGCTACATAGTTAATACGTATTTTATGTAGAAAGCAAACTTCAGGGACTGAAGTGAGACCTACTATTACGTTATCTTAATTGTTTTTAAATATATCAGGGATTTTTAATAATACTAACTGTGAACGTGGCCACATTGTCATGACCGTTTTTGACAAATAAAACATTCCAGTAAATTCAGTCACATACATAAACAATCCAAACCTTCAGGTGAAAGTCAAAATAAAATCATCATTGATAATGGCTAAAAGTATAACCGAAAGCGCTGGGACATTCAAAACATTCGAACAAGTTACGTTTAGAAGTTACTTTATGAAAATATAAGAAAAATTAAATAGAAAACTAAATTGATACAGTGTGTTGAATCTAAAATATGTTTTCAAGTACATATATATATATATATAATTATGTGTGTGTGTGTGTGTGAGTGTGTGTGCATGTATGTAAATTTGGATGAATAAATGAATATTTGAGACTGTGTATGCGATTGTAGTAGTCATGTAAATGTTACAATTATCATTTGTTGCAAAATTATATTTATTATATGCCTAACAACTCAATAACTAATGTGCGTATGTGAGTGTGTGCGTCTGTGTGTGTGAATATTTTTGTCTGTATCTGTGTTTTGGTGTTTGTACGCATGTGTATGTCAAAAAGAAATAGTTGTCATCTAAGATATATTTCTATATGTAGCAACATATGGTTAATAACTAATATATATATATATATATATATATATATATATATATATATATATAAACCTCTCTCTCTCTCTCTCTCTCTCTTTCTCTATACATATATATATATGTGTGTGTGTATGTGTGTGTGTGTGTGTGTTTACGATTCTTAATATTTGACTTTCTAAAAATATATAACTAATTAATTGTCCAATTGTATAAATTCTATTATATATTTTTATCTATCTAACATCCTTATTCTATACCTGGTGTTTATGGCTATCCACAATTTCTCATTTTTGTAGGATTTAACATGGCTTTTTTTTGTACCTCTTCGAATCCTCATTTTGTACACTATTAACAGAGGCCCGTTACGTACGCTATTTTAACTCCTGTGATCGTAACATACTCCAGGCACTATTATTTACCCTAGATATCACACCTGTCGTACAAGAGGCAGTAAGTGAAGAAATTTATACAAATACATTCATGTAACCTTTTTTATAGTGCCTGGATTGGCGCCAATTTCCTTAAGCAGCCAGTCATAAACCTTTTTGAAAAAAATACTTATATATCAAGGTAGGCTATTTAATAAACCCTGTCGGGTCCACAGAAAATAGTGATTGACCACCTAGTTGAGATTAAACCACAAAGCTGCGAGAACGAGTGAGCTCCAGTAGGTTTACGTCAGCCAGTACAATATTAGTAAATGTACGTACAAGAAATTTTAACTGCTGTCTATAATGTGTTGCTGAATAAACGCTCATATAGATATATATACAAGCATGAAACGCATATATGCCGGAACACACACATACGTATATATATATGCATAAATACATATAACGACATATATGCGTATATATATATATATATATATATATATATATATAATTCTTTATTTCTCTCTCTCTCTCTCTCTCTCTCTCTATCATTTTTATTCTTCTCTCTCCTCTCCTCTCTGTATATATATATATATATATATATATATATATATAATCATCATTCTTTATTTCTCTTTCTCCTCTCTTGCTTTCTCTCTATATATATATAGCTATATTTCTTATTGCACTCTCACATTTCCCTCTATCTATATATATAACGATCATATTTCATTTTTCTGTCCTGTCTAACTATATATAACTATAATTCTATATTTCTCTCTACTCTCTCTCTCTCTTTCTCAATATATATATATATATATATCGCTATCACTTTTATTTCGCTCTTTTTATATATATAGCTATCATTCTTTATTTCTCTCTTCTCTCTCTCCCTAACTATATATATATAGATATCATTTTTATTCCTCTCTTTATATATATATATATATATATATATATATATATATATGTATATCATTTTTATTTCTCTCTTTATATATATATATATATATATATATATATATATATAGGTATCATTCTTTATTTCTCTCTATATATATGTATATGTCTCGCATTTTGTGTCAATTTCTATTTTTTTTCGGTCCCTCACTATATTCATGATTAAGATATACGCAAAATAAGATATAATATTAATGTTAATATTGAACGTTTCTCTGTAAGGAAACATTTGGCATTCATTGACGAGTGAGCTGATATCGGTTGAAATTCATAAATTTTCTCGATTGAAACAATTTTCCAGGAACATAGTTTTTTTGTTTTTTAGGAAATTATTTATTTGTTCATTTTTTAATAAAATTGCTCAATGTCGTGACTGTCGTTCTCATGCCTGATCGACATCATCTGAATGGCCAGAATTTTACATTCAAACATGAAACAGAGTGTCGCCAATCTATATTGATCCCTGTATCCGTGTATACATACATATATTTTATGTCGACACAAAATCATCTTTGATGGTGGATATCTTTATGTTAACGTCCCTATAACCTCTCTGAAGATGGTTCATGTGAGCCGAAAGTTTAAAACCAACATATTAAAAACATATTCAAATGTTGGGTAATTTTTTTTATGTTCACTGAAATTAAGCCAAAATATGATGTTTAGAACGGCTCATGATTAAACATAATATAAATTCACTGTCTGTTATAGTTAACAGTAGATTAGAAAACATATATATATATATATATATATATATATATTGGGCTAACATTTCATATATGACTAAAAGTATATCCGAAAAAGACAATATTAATAAACACGAAAGCGTCATTTTTGGCGTACATGCGTGCGCGCGTTTGTATTTCAAGAATGTTTCTTATGTTACCAGTCATTGATTATATCACCAAATAGGATGGGCTCATTATCCTTTGTTGGCATCCAGCCTACTTGAATTCGTACCCGTCAAGAAACCTTGCTCAGAAGGCATATTATTTAGTAGATAATATGGATAATGAAATCGGTGAAGAACTTTCAATAAACCAAATCTGGATGGGCCATTGTCTATTGTCTATCTACTATATCTGGAAATTCACATTATCTTTCTGATATACGTTATTTCGAATATGAGTAATATGTTCACAAAACACAAATAAACTAAACAAGAAAGAGAATTATTTCGAATCTCCACATGACCGGTTATAAAAAGTGGAAGTTGTGGTTTTCGATAATCCAACATGACATAAGAAAGATATATATAAATATATATATATATATAGTCATCGGCAGACAGATTTGTTTTGCTGTATCACAGCTCATCAGTTCCGTTAGACTCCGATTGCTTGTAACCCAGGTGTATGTATGTATGTATGTATGTATGTATGTGCGTATTTCTCTATGCGTGCTTTACAGTGGTGCATGTATATGTTCTAGTTTGTACAACGAGTTGTAGGTAACAGATTAACTCGTTCATTACAGGTGTGTCATTTCAGCCGGGAGCAGTGGATAGACGTTCGAGCACAAAGAAAATCTAGAATTAAAATCAAGACGAATCTGCTTTCATTGAAGATGAAATTATCGCTACCTTCCTAGTTGTATTTCTCACATTCATTTTCATCTTAGACAAACATTTATGCGTCAGTTAAATGCCATAGGTGATACACGCTTGAGCGATCATGTCTCGAAAGTGACATGCCCGGCTAGGTTGCCATTATTTCTTGCGGTAGATTGGTTGCCATCCAAGGCTATAGAATCCAAACTGTCCTGTTATTTGATCTATAGGTGGAGGAAAAAGTGGGATTAATATTTTATCCAAGTGTATTTGCGCGTAACTGAGTAGCAACTAATTCAACTGGAATTCGAACTCAACTCTAATTTCTCGTTCCTAGTCGATATCCACTGCACCACAACGTAAATCCTTTTTATAATATGTTGAAATGCAAATTCAAAACGCAGCGTTAATAATTATCAGCAACTTATTCAAACATCAGCTACTGCTGCCCTATTTCCATGTCTTTGTTTAATTAATATTCCTAACATTTATCGTAACTCGCATATTCAACACTCATGTTCTCTGTTCATTTGTTTAGCAATTTTTTTGCTTTATGCATTATAAATTTGTTGTTTTTTTTTCCTTTTTTTTAAAGCAACTTGACATCGCTAATTTAATCTCATGAAAATTGGTGAAAAGAAAACATTATTTTCTTTTGTGTGAGCTTTTGTTTGAATTTGTGCATATTTATTTTAAAAACTGGGAAAATTCCATTAGTCATCAACGGAGGTTTATAATTGAACGCATCAGCAGCGACTGATAGATTTCTAAAGAATTTATGGATTCGTTTTCAATCCAACATTTTACTACTTCAACTCTCCACAATAATAACGTTTGAAGTATATATATATATATATATATATATATATATATATATATATATATATATATATATATATACCTGCGTATATCTGTGCAGTTTTGTATGTTTCATTAAAAATAACTGACAAGCTTTTCCTGCTAATATTTATTCTCTTTTCTTTCTGTAAGTGAACAACATATTTCTATTTTTGACATGTGTACACATTGTCCAGCTGATGTATCAAAATGCGCTTTTGGTTAATTTACGAACCATTTAAAAGAATTAGTGATGGGCTACTGAACTTGGTGCAAATTTTGTCTTGTAAATGTTACATAAGACTTTTTTAAAAATCTTGTATATCTCGTTCGCATATAAGTAAAATGAAATAAAAAGAATATTGATTAAATACACGACTGTATATATCTATTTGTGTAAATAAATTTGATCATCAATAAAATTAATATTCTTAACAGTTAGGCCACCAATTGCAGTGCAAATTTATAGTCTATATTAAAAAGTTCGAATTGAATTTCTAATATTTCATATCTTATCCGAGCTCATTTTTCTTTAGTTAAATATTGAAGATATTAATCTGTCTGTTTGTTGTAAGAGACTAAGGTCAGCGACGATTAGTCACAGTCGATCCCAGGTTCTTAACTGCAATCTTCATTGAGCCCCAGAATAATAAATCAAACAGTTTTTATGTCAGAAGATAATTTGGCACAGATCACCGATCCTGCTCTTTGAAAATATTGGATTTGGTAATTTTATAACTGAACACTTCCATACGAATTTGATGAGAGTAATATGCAAACCCTGAGTATATTTAAAATATCATTGTTGTAAAAAAAATCTTTCCGAAAATGTTCGAATGGAAAAAATGGTCAAGTAGTTTTCAAAATATTCATGCTGTTTTCACCTGCCAACTATAGTTAATCAATTCTTGGCCTTTTGGCTGAGATCAAAACATAGTTACTATTCTTTTATCATTTGATGAAGAAAACACCTATCCGAGCAGATTCCAACACGGTGGGTGCATCTTCGTGTGTGCAGAAGAGTTTGGGATGGTGCAATACGGACACCATAGGGAGGTCACAGGAACTATGTAATTGTAGCTTTGTGCTATATATATATACTCCCACTCAACATAAATCAGATCTTGTGTCATATCGGGCTTTAGTCGGAAGGTCATATAAATACATGCTGATGGCAGCTCTTCATCTGAAATTTCTGATTGTATTTGCAAGTATTTGTTTTGTCTATTAAATACATTCTTTCTAGATCATTTTTATTTCAATTGTGGTAGTTTCATTATTTACCCCATTTCTCTGTTTCTCACTCTCTCTCTATCTTTCTCCATATATGATGATTTTCTAAGCATAGCACAAGGCCGAATATAAGCGACACCCAGTGCGGATTGAATTCACTACTCAAATGTAATGATTCTAGTGAGACGAGCTTGCTAACCATGACATCACCTCGAGGTGTCCTCTCTCTCCATATATAGATAGATAGACAGCGAGTCAGGGAGTGAAAGTGAGTTATATTGTAAACTTAATCGTTATATTTGCCATTTTTAAGGAAATATTCGGCATATTTGACAGAGCATCAGTTGCTCTTTTTAATTGATTTTTTTCAGTTTTTCTCTAAAAAAGGTTAATGTAGAAAATATATTTCTCAGATTCACTGTTTTTTTCTTTCTTCCAGTATTAACAGAAGTTTCCTTTTATACGTGTTTTTTTTATCGCTATCATTCATGCAAGTCAGCAAAGCCATTAACAAACAAGGGAGAAGAATAAATAGGAAAAGAAACATTATTAATGAACGGGAACAGGAAAGAGCAATCAGGAGGGCAGAGGTAGAGATTGATATTGCATTAAATTAAATTTTTGCAGATTAAAGTTGATGGGCAGCATGGAGCCAGAATATAATTCTACATGCGCGAAGTGCGAAAAAGGTACAGTGTTAAACATAGAATTTACGATTATATCTAGTCAGATGAACTGTAAATTAATAAGATATTGACTCAAGTATATTCCTGTGATTAAATTAAAAATATTAGACACTATGGACAGTTACCAGAAAATCATTTATAGAACAGAGATTACCGCGGTAGCAAAGTAGCTGAAGCCGAGCCACCAGATCCGGACGAATAATATTGCTGATTTTTCCATAGATGCTATCAAAGAGCTCAACATAAATAGCAGGTGCACGGAATCATATGTGGTTATAATATTTTAAGAAATAATAATGTATAAGTTTTATCTTCTTAAACTTTTGTTGGGAATATTGTGGAATGTGTACATTTAGCTTACGTGTTGTTCGAATTACATGTTTTATATTTCATTTCATTTGTTGCTACATAATTGAATCTTTGTACATATATATATATATATATATATATATATATATATATATATATATAAGCGGAATACTGTGTTTTGGTTTAGTACTGGAAAGATTTACGTTGGGTATCGAGTTCTAATTCCAGTTGAATTCTTTGCATTCACATATTCTCAAATATCTTTTGGAAAAGTATGAATCCTTTTTCTCCTTCAAGTTATTGGTTAAAAAAATAGGAGAAATTGTGTTATATAGCCTTTTTTGCCAATCAGTCTATTGGAGAAAGTAATGACAATCTAATGCGAGAAAACTTCTGCTCATATAGCATAGTATAGTTTTTGAGTCATTCAGTTAGTTAAATTTCATACGTAATACAGGCTAAGGTAATCATGTCAAAACACCTATACTATACTTACTTTGGAATAAGTATTAAAAATTGTGTTTTTATTTAATGACAAAAAAACAGTTACTGACTTCTTAGAGATAAAATGGTAATCATATTCATATAAGAATGCATGACGGGAAAATATGACGCAACGGTAGATTTTCTAAGTTTAAAATTGTTGTGCTATAATTACAAATATGTAGAAGTTAAATAGAAGTTGAGGTAACGACAATCTTTCAAGCAAACTTACATCCTCTGAAAATAAACTTTCGATTTCCTTTTCCTTATATAGGACTCAGCAACAAAAATTCATGGCGGAAGCAAGAGTCGACAATTGAATCAATCGAGTTCATTGATTCAGATGCAACGGCAAGATACATTTTCCTGTATACATGCATTTACAATCTTTAAATTTTTCTTGAGCAGGTAAATCACGGTTTTATCTGTCATTTAACACAGTGTCTTAAGCAGTTTATTGTATTTAGTTTAAATTTACTGGCTGTAGCTTCGAATTACATAAAGTGTTACGCTTATAGTCCGAACGCACAGAGCTTACATGATCTTGTTTTCAGTAATTCTACGCCAAGAAAGCAATAAAGCCACTAAGAGCCAAGGTGTTACTGGGCGTGTATGAATAATAAAAAACATTAAATATAATTTTGGGGAGAGTTCACTAAAATAAAATAAAATTAAGAATACGGCAGATACTTTGGATTGCACTTAAACTTTTGAAGAACAAAGTTGACTTGAAAGCAATGAGTGAGAATAGAGTTCTAGAAGCAGAAATTGCGAGTAGAAACTGTTAGTCATAAGTTCTAGAACATTAAGCATCTTGTCCTTATTCGATGGTAAAGTGTTCAGTATGTACAGAAATACATAAAACAAATTGCTTAAAAGTATAAACTATTATGTTTATCAATAGATTTATGAGTTAAGTTCTTGTTAATTGAGATGAGCATCTTTTTGTCATTATTGTAAAAGAAGCGGTCTTTAAAACCTGAAATTTATACAGACATATTCAGTAAGCCAAACTCAGGAACATTTTCTATGTATGAATCTCAATATTGCTTCTATCATAGATTAATTCAATTATTTCACATATTACATATAAATCTTTCCTATTCAAAATGGTGTAAACTGAAAACTACTTTTTGAAAAGTAGTTTTCAGAATAAGCATAATTCTATACGCCTTTCTTTTTCTTTTTAACCTGTACGAGCATTTTTATCATTAGCAGAATATAACATATGTCAAATGATATATTGTGTAAAATATCTCGCACATAGGACACAACGAGAGACAAGGAGATGAGTTTTAGAATTTACCTGGTTTCCGTATACATTTTAGCAGATATCAGTTGTGCTTTGTTTTTAAATTTAACTAAAATGTACGAAAAGAACCAAAGTATAGGGCCCTAATTAAGGATGAAACTCACTACTCAGTTAACGAAATAAGCTTGCTAACAATTACACCATTTTGAAGTGTCCGTTGTCAGTGTTTAGTGTTAAATATACCCCTTCTAGTGCAATAATATTGAGAGTTTAAAAGTAGTCATAATAGAACTGAATGAGACACAAGGTCATTTTTAAATATCAAGAGACATGAATTGCTCAGCGTTTCTACGCTTAGAAAAATATCAGAACAGTATATTAAAACTAACCTCATCCTGAGGAAGAGTTAGTGTTAGAAGGAAGGACATCCCTTGAGATAAAGCAAATAAGTTAATTTTAAAGCTAGTGGCGTTGTGGTGCAACTAGATAGCGCATTGACAAAGAAATCAGCGCATCTATGTCACATGAACAATTTTATAAATTATATATTCTTGTAGCTTAAATGAAGTTGTTTACTATGAAGCAGAAATTTTTCTTAATATATATCCAATGCTTATATAGAATAACATATATATATATATATATATATATATATATATATATATATATATATATATATAATGATAAATCTATTCCTACACCTGTATCACGACTCTAAGCTTCAAATCAATTTTGGCATCAATGCAGATAACATCACCATTTACGACCGTCTCTGCAAGAAGTCTGTAAAGGCTATCAATGTAAACCTGGCTACTACATTTAAAAAAGACCTTCAATCTGTGATTGAATGGGGCAAGAAATGCTAGTAAATTTAAATGCCATCCAAATCGATGCTGTTCTCCTGTAACCACAATATAGAATCATTCCTAACTATCATTAAAATAAATGACGCTAATTTCCTACAGAGCAACGAAGTGCGCCTCCTTAACTTTACTTTCTCGACCCCAAATGAAACGACTACATTGAATTCATAACTGCATCCACTGTTTGAAAGTTTACTTCAGGAAGTTTTTCTCGTCAGAAACCATTTTACACATTTACAAATCTACCATTCGAGCGTACATTGGTTATAACTGGTCGGCTGCTGCTGCTTTTAATCTTGAGATTCTCCTAAATATTCAAAGGAGAATCTGCAATATAATCAATCCTAACTGTGCAGCCCGCCTTCAGCGACCTGCTCACCGACGTGATGTGGCTTTCTTTTTTCTTTTTTACGAGTATTTTCATGGAAACCTTCCTGACGACCTTTTTACCCTGGTACCCCAACCACGTGCAGTTAATATTTAAATAGTGGGATCTTGATTGACATCTAGATCTTCTATTTTATCGCCGAAATAGTTAAATGTAACCGCCTTTTCGATTCTAAAAGTTTCATTCCCCGCATACCAAGTTTGTTGAACTCATTTCCATTTGCTTGCTTTCTTGACAGTTACAATTTCCAAATTTTGAATACAACGTTAATTACTAACTTTTATCTACTTGATTCCTATCTTCTTCTATGTGCCCTGTCTCTTCAGGACGTAAGCAATCATGGCTTTCCACGTTTCCCTATCCCTGGTGGCTCTTAGCACGCCTTCTCCTGTTACACGATGCAACCTTCGTTCCGTCATCCACCTGATTAGGTCTTTTAAATATGTTATCCATTACATTCTCCTGTTTCTTTTTCCCTCTATCTAGCCTGTTAGTATCAGGTTCTTCATGCCCTTCTTCCTCATTGCATGTCCCAAAAACATTAGCTGTCTCTTCCTGTTGCTCAGTATTCATTTTCTTTTTGTTGCCATGATTTTTAAGACTTCATCATTGCTCACATGCTCGATCCATGATATTCGTAGCATCCTTCTGTTTTTCATTTGCTTCAATTTGTTCCTTCATCTTGGCTGATATTGTCCAGCATTTACTGCCATACTGAAGAACTAGCAACACATAGAAATCCAGTACTCTCTTCCTTGTTTCTAGCGAAATTGTCCTGTTTCTTAATACCTGACTGAACTTCTGGGATACTTCATTCGCCATGCCAATTCGACTTCGGATCCCTGTGTCGCACTTTCCGTCTTCTGTTATAACACTTTAAATTTTTGTACCTGCTTGATTCTAGTATCCCCGACCTGTATTTAGCATTTTGGGCTGCCCTTTTTACTGTTGATTCCTATATATTTCTTAAATATATATATTACAAAATAATATATATATATATATATATATATATTACGAATTTTGAATATTTTTAATTTATTTATAATTTATTATTTTAATTGATATATATATTAGAGTAAATATTGTATACACACACACACACACACACACACACATATATATATATATATATATATATATATATATATATATATATATATTATGCAACCAAACTAATGAATTCAAACCACGATCCTGATCTGTAAAATTGCTTTAAGTACAGATTGAATAAATGCATGAAATAGTTGTGCATACCATATTAATATCATCCCAAATTGTACACTTGTCCAGAAACACCTCATAGATATTTTTCTGATAAGATTAAAAAACGAAGGTGCATTTGCCAAAATCGCACGAAAATATCTTGTTATGATATGGAGTAAAATTAATAGATACTATCGCCATTGGCTTTAATAACGGCCTCCGGACTCCTTCGGAATCTCCTGCATCTCTTCTAGACGGTTTTCTTGCTTATGAAGATGATCTTCTGGCAAGAATATCATCTTCAGTTTGTCTTTTTTCATATCTCACCCAACTAGTTCTACACATAAAAATCAAGGTGCTGCACCTAAAGGAATTAAAATGCTAGATGGAAGAGTAATGTCAGAGGAATCTTCTGACAGAATGACTGGTTATATCTGCGTTTGTGTCATGATATAGGGTCCAATTGCCAGATATACTGGTTATTGCATTCTCTTGAACTATGGTTAAAATACTACTTTATCTAGATATTTGATGCAAGCCTCCGTGTTTAGTCTGGTGCTCTGTAAATGGAGGTACAATATCGCCAGGAGGTATAATTTCTTAATCACCATTAGATTAATTTACCTCTTTCGAAGACTTCGTCCTCCTAAGACGTTTGTTTTATACATCTACTAATCTGCTGGCCTATATGTAGCATATGTGTTTTGTGCTCAGATTGACAACAAAGGACTTAGTGCTACATTCCGCAGTAGAACAGGTTGTTTCCAAATTTCTGTCGGGGTGATTTACTTCATGGAACTGTTTATTGTTTCATATAGACTGTGTTTAAAATGAAAATATATTTTTCAGTGGCCAAAATCAAATTAAGCAACGGGCATACAGAAAATTAAGATACGAAATTGTGACAATTTACCCATCGTACCATTTATATATATATATATATATATATATATATATATATATATATATAATCATTCACATGCTCTGATATTTCACTGTATCATAGCTCATTAGTACATTTGGCCTGTTGAAACCTAACCGATTTAATATCAATCGGATATTATACCTGTAAGCTATCGGCGCCTGAATAAAACTGCTTTTTATTTTTCCAAAATATGTTGGTCTTGTCTTGAAAATGGTTATATAAGAAAAATACCTAATGCAAAATTCTACATACAGCTAGCCAGTTTTTTACAATTTCAACAGATTTTCATTTTTCATGATGAACAGTGATTGCACCATCATTTTTTAAGCTGTCTTCGGTTCACCTCATACACACTTTACTTTGACTATTCTGGTTTTTTACCTCAGCCTTGTAAACCAACATTTCTGTTTGATAAGCTCTATCTAGTGGAAATCTTATCCCCCAATTGCATGTTTAATTTATTTTTTTCGCTCTACCTCAGAAATAAACTGTGTTCTGTTACTTGATGTTAGTTTCCAAATTATTTCTTTTAGAGACTTTATGTTATTCTGAATATTGGATTGAGTGCTTCTCAAGCAACTTGAAAAATATTTTCCCAATGATGGATTTTACTTCTAAATTAAAGTGGTGTTATACCAAACGATATTTTCCCTTTTAATGTTTTCCACAAGTAGGTATTTTTGAGGTTTGAGTTCAAGTTTTGTCCTCAATTAACGCTCTTTTATATATTTATATTTTATCTAAAAAAGAATTTTGTTTAAATTGTTTGCTAGTCTGCATTCTGTCTTTTTAGTGATATGCTTAATTACAGTTTTAAGTTTGTTGGATCCAGCTTGGACATATTTTAGCTTGCTGTTTGTTTTTATATATGGAGTGACGCAGCCAGATTGTAGATCTCTTTCTATGCACATCTATTGGACCGCTTATCGATTAATAACAAACTCAATTTCAAAACTGAGGCTTTTTAAGAATTTGAATAAGAATTTTCCTTGTTTTAACATTGACTCTTCTGGCAGTCGTCCCTAATGGACGTTTATATAGACGCTTTCGTTTATCTGACTTAATATGCAATGACTCGGAATTTTCTGCATCATCAAATGAACCTTCGGGAACATCAAAGGCACCTTTATTTTTATTTCAGCCGTCAATCGCCATTGTGGAACAGAAAAGATTTTGTAAAATATAAAAAATATATACATCGACAAAATACGTAGAAATGCTTCAATGTTCAGATTTAAAAAGATAGAAATCATTTATATCGCATTCAATGAATACATTCTTTTTATCACATGAAACCAAGTAATACACTCAAGGAACAGGAGATAGTACATGCACACCCGCATACACACACACTTATATGTGTATGTGTGTGTGCGCACATTAATAAACATGCATATTTTATATACACACACACCCACATATATATGTTATAATAGCACTGCAAAATAGCCATTTTGTTTCGACACTATCAGTTCCTTATCAAGTAATGAGACACGGATAGTGGCGAAACAAAACGGCTACTTTTGAAGTGACATATTAACACATTTATGTTACAAATTTTAAATGGATATTTTTCGCTCGACTGTGTTATTTTGTATACGGAATTTTACTCTATCCATCCCTGCCATATATATATATATATATATATATATATATATATATATAGTTATGTAATGTTATCATAATTGTCAGTTCGATTGTGCGCCATATATATATATATATATATATATAAAATAATAGAGGTACTGCTTGGACCAGTAGTCGGCTATTTAAAATATGTGCTCAGTACACAATCAAAATAAATCAATATGCAGAGCCTCTAATATATTATAGAACATATTTGCTACCCAGGTTCAGACCATACCGGGCTCGTCCAACAGTAGGTATATATAGAGAGAGAGAGAGCGAGAAAGATAGATATTGTACACCCACCAACCAATTTTAGTATATCTGTATATACTAATTATTTTAGTCAAGCCACGCTAATCACACTAGTGCAAATGGAATTACATTCAATGCAACTGAAAGTGAATGAAAAAACAGAGAAGAGGAGGGATTAAGGCAGGGACAAAAAATAAATTTTTCAAGAGAAACTGAATGCAATTGACGCCTCATTTATATATTCAAAGAATGTAGCTATCTGTGAAGTAAACGGAAGAGAATTCCACAGATGGAAAGTACGAGGATAGAACAGTGAACAGTAAAACCTAGTTCCAAAATAGTAGCTTTCAGTAGATATATATATATATATATATATATATAGAGAGAGAGAGAGAGAGAGTGAGAGTGAGAGAGACAAAGTTACAGACAGACAAAAACATATATTTGATGTCTAGAAAAGAAATGTTTACAAACAGACGGAATAATCAAGAATCAAGATTTAAAATGGAAAACCATAAAATTGTACTAAACTGGTAAGCCATGTGTATCAATTCAAATGAAAAAATGGAAGAAACCCTGATACAACATGAGGTATAGTAAAAATATCCAACCCATTCAGCAGTCGTGATACGTTGTTTCCGGAACAAAATAAAATATTGAATTAAAGATCAGAAGTAATGTCCATATATAAACACATCTAAAGACATATTAGGTTCATACATGGAGAAAAGTGTTTAACGTCCTTAAGTATTTCCTCCCTAATTTTGAATATATACGGGTCGTGCGTTCGTAAAAATTCTTGTTTGAATGTTTGAAAAACGGAAAATCAGTTATTATAAATCGCCTGAAGATACCTAAATGTTGAAACCTAGTTTGCGGAAATAACTCATTTCCAGATGAAAAGGTCTCTAAAATATAAATATATGAAAGCGTTTTAATATAGCTGAGTACTAATCTGATTTAATTATGACCAAAAATTACACACACACACACACACACACACACACACACACACACATACATATATATATATATAAGCTGTCTTTGTTATAGAATTTTTCATTACAGAGAGAATACGATAAAAACACAATGGTTAATGGGGAAAGACTAAATTTAACTCATATATCCCTAATATGGTCTACGTTTTGAAAAACCAGAAATAATAAAAATAGAATTTAATATTGCTGCCATATTTTGCCAGATGCTGTCTACCTTCACTTTCCATCGCTTACATTCATCACAAGCGTCTACACGGCCTTGTTGGTGATGAATTATTTTACATTCTACAAACCTTTTGCCGACAGAATTCGCAAGCCTCTCGCTACTCTATCGCTATTAAATTAACTACAAGCTAACTTCTTTAACACCCTTAGCTAAGGCCTTCAGCGATATGGCTATCCATGCAAGGTAAACTTAGGTAAAGCATCCTCATTTCATTAATAAATATCGGACCTACTCATCTGTCAGCTTATTTCCAAGTACTGCTATTCTATGACTCAATCGCCTGTGAGGTTGTTTCCTCGACTGAGTTCAATACTAGGTTTATTATCTTACCTACATATCGACTAGTTCATAATCTGTTAATTCACTACTTTACGTTTATGTCGTAACCTCATTCAGTAACTGGCTAACTTAAGTTTAACTTGGGCCTCGTCTTTTGTTAACCATTAGTAATGTAAACTCTATATTACTTTTCCACAAGTTCTCTAGAGCGTAGTACAGATGTAGGTTTTAATTCCAGTTATGGACTTGCACGCACTGACACATTTGTATTGCCTTACATTGATTTAAGTATCTTTTTTGCTATATCCACTTATTGTACGTTATGTACACAGACTATCTCAAGATAACATTTGAGCCAATGATTTGATTTTCTTCAAGCTTTCTTAAGTACGGAGATGTCTTGTACAATGACAATCCTAATGTTTGAACAACGAGTGTATTTAAATTAAAAGATCTACAAATCGGCACCTTGGATGTAATGAAAGCCGAAGCTTTATACTACAGTGTATTCTTCTAGACGGATGACTTAACACCAAGTGTCAGTTCTACTCAGTTATCTGTGTTACCAAACTGTTTTCCATAGACAGATCAAAACACCGTGTCAAACCGGAGGTGAGAATGATGACAAGTGAAGTGTCTTATCTTATTTAACTAGAACCCCAGGAGTCCTAGCGTGATCTTTGCTGTCGAGTACAGTTTAAGGTCATAGCAGGACGACATGCATACGTACATGATGATGTTCGGGAAAACTAAAAAAACTGAAACAAATAAACAAGAAAAGATACATAGTTAGATATGTGCAGATTTTTCATTAATCTTTTTACTTATGTATCTATCCATGTATGTATTTATGCCCCCTTCCCCCCTCTCTCTCTCTCTCTCTCTCTCTCTCTCTCTCTATATATATATATATATATATATATATATATATATATATAATCCTGGGTTATGGCAATCACAGTCTGACCGTACTGATGAGCTGTGATACAGCGAAACAGATCCGTCTTTGGATGACTATATTTAAATACATCGGTTCCCGCTCGATCACCGAAGTTAAGCAACGTTGAGCCTGGTCAGTACTTAGATGAGTGTCCGCTTGGGAATACCACATGCTATAAGCGTTTATTGACGGGTGTGCGTTGTTGTGCGGTGGTTGCCGGCGTGGAAGAGGAAATCGGTGAGCCGAGTTCCAATTCCAGTCGAGCATTCTGCATTCACTTACGCACCGATACCCTTGGGAAAGGTATTTATGCGTCCGAAATATGCTGTTCATGTGATCTGTGGCGAACTTCTGAACCGATTGTTTGTTATCAGCCGTATCAAAAAGTATGGATGATGCTACACAAGCCTTCACCACTCTAAACAATGCTTTGTGTGTCAGTCTAATTGAGTTAGAAACTCATACGTCGAAATCGATGGGAAAGTCCACATATATATATATATATATATATATATATATATATATATATATATATATAAGAAAACATAAATATACATATAGTGATTTTCTAGGAGCAGCTTAGATGTGGAACAAGGCTAAAAGTATCGGACACCCAGTGAGGATCAAACTCATTACTTAGTTGTAACGATTCTAGCGATACAAGCTTGTTAAACATTACACCACCTCGAGGTGCCCCATAAGTATATATATATGAACGAATGACTAGATAGATAAATAGACAGATATTGTGTTTTTCAGAATAATAGATACAAATCTACAAAAAACACACCTTTGTTTTAAGATAAAACTTTAATATATTTTCCAGTTTGAAAACTTTTTGTAGAACAAAATTCATTTTTTAAAAATTGGTATGTAATATTTTAAACACAATAAAGGCAATACATTGAAATAAAATGCCAAACCGCTTACGTTTATTCAGTCTGGTCAGTCAGTTAAGAGTCATACGTGATACACGCTTGGGCGATCATGTCTCGAAAGAGACATGACTGACTGGGCAGAAAATTATCCCGCAGTAGGCTGCCATTGCTTTCTGTGGTAGACTGGTTGCCGACCAAGGCTATAGAACCCAATCTGTCCTGCTATTTAACCCATAACTGGAAAGGAGAAACGGATTAATACCTTTCTCAAGGGTATTTGCGCGTAAGTGAATACAATGGATTCAAATGGAATTCGAACTCGGCTCCCCGGTTTCTCGTTCCGAGCCGATATCCACTGTACCACAACGCACAACACCTAAAAATTCATTACGTATTCACTAAAGATTCGAACAAAATCAATCATATTATTGAATCAAATTATAAAAACCAAGACAAAATTATATTCGAATCTATCTGATGCTTTAAAGAACACCATTTTTCTTTAAAGCATCAGATAGATTTAATCAATTTATGATTTCTTATGCTCCCAAAATAATTCTTAGCATGAATTTACCCCTGGACAACCGTAAGTCTTTTCCTTCGTTCAGTTTCAGTTCTCATAAGAAGGCATTTGCATTTCAAGAACCGCTGACAGAACGATGAACAACCAGTAATTTTAATCTATGATCAGATAGAATTCTTAATGATTTAAATGTTTTCATCTTTAATGAAATGGGCAATATTCGCTTTCTTTAACCGAGAAGATACATTGGCATTGTTCAATTTTAGCTTTTCCCCTAGAAAATTGCGCTGGACATTTTTTGATTTTACTGTCGATGTAATGACATCGACATGAGATCTGTTGGCTAAAATACTTTTAATACACTGGAAGATGTTACACACACACACACACACACACACACACACACACACACACACACACATATATATATATATATATATATAATCATTCAGATTCGGGTCATAAAATGGTAAGAGAAGGATAAGTATACCGGTGTGAAGAGAGCTTATGAGAGTAGAGTGGACGGAGATGGAAAGTATGAAATCAAGAATGATAGAAAATGACAGTTGACCTTGCATTTAAATTCTTGGAGATTATAGCTGTCGGAGAAGCAAGTATACGGAAGAGAATTCCACCCACTCAGAAAGTGCAAGAAAAGAAGCTTCTAGAGTAGATGTTTTAGTTAAAAGAGTAAAACCTAGGTGATAGTCTAGTAGCTCGTGTAAATTTATGCAGAGCGGGCACCGATGAGCTAAGCTCGTCAAAGCAGAATCCGTGAAATTATACTGTAATATCTTGAAAATGAATATATATATATATATATATATATATATATATATATATATATATATAGTAAGAAAGAGAGAGAGAGAGCGCTTAGTATATCTCTGAGGGAGAAAATATCTTCAAACAAGCTTGAAAGATAAAACATGGATTTAAAATGCAACGGTAAATAGAAGCTTCTTTAATGAAAATAGAACTTGTACATGATGTTTCAATCTTCTTTTATTTAAATGCTTTCTGGTTTCCTCTATAAAAGCTTATAAATATGTAATCAAATCATGCACATCCAAACATACACACACACACACACACACACACACACATATATATATATATATATATATATATATATATATATATATATATATATATATATATATATATATATATATATACAGATCTGCATACACATATATGCATATATTTTTACGTAAATGATAAAATAATTGTTAGATAGTGGATAGTGAGTCCTTACAGAGGGAAGTAAATTCAAGTACATTAGGATACATGACAAAGACGCAAGGATTGTCTTCGAAAGCCTTCATCTATGAGCGTTGTCTTTTCAGGAAGTAGCCGATCATGGCTTTCCACGAAACCGCCGTTCTGTCATCGACCTGATCAGGCCTTTTAAATGTTTTATCAGGTGATTTCTCCTGTCACATTTGCTCTCTATCTGATATGTTAGTATCAGGTTCACTAAGACCTCCTTCCTCGTTGCATGTCCCATGAATTTTAGCTATCTCTTCCTGATGCCCAGTATTAATTTTCTTTTTCTTTGCATACCTTCCAAAATCTCATTATTGCTCACATACCCTATCCATGATATCTGCAGCATCCTTCTGTAGAACCACATTTCAGTTGCTTCAAGTTTTTCCTTCATCGTTGATGATATTGTCCAGAATTTACTGCCAAATTGAAGAACTGACAGAGCCATCCAGTTTGGTTAAAAAAAAAAAAAAGAAAACACTACACCAATTCATTGATGAATGTCATCTCAAAAGAAAGGATCAGTCTTAGTAGATAATATGTATCTATATTATTCACTAGTACATATTTTAATGAAGATATGCTGCATGCACACACAGAGACAGATATATATATATATATATATATATATATATATATATATATATATATATATATTGTAGGATACGTTCGTATCGTCTGAATTGATCCTACACAAAATAAATAGACAAAACATGTGTATATTATTGAACTAAACCTGTATCAATAAAAAAATGCTTCGAAGATACACACAATATATATATATATATATATATATATATATATATATGTATGTGTGTGTGTGTGTGTGTGTGTGTGTGTGAGTGTGTGTGTGTGTGTATCGGATGAGTAAAATATATATGGAAGCTTTAAATGGGTAGATATAATAACATTCTGACACAAAATAATTTTGTCTAATTAGAATAAAAACTTTTGTTTTACCTATGATTATTTTTTTTATTTCTCCATTTAAATTCTACATTCGAGACTAGTTTTCTTCTCATATCAATAACTATTAAATGGAATAATTTGCATTCCAGATCAATTTCTTTATAAGCTCAGGAAACGAGAATATATCGCAGGAAGCAATTTTGAAATCATCAAATTATATAATAATTGCAATTGAATATATTGCCACTGGTCTTAAATAATTGAATACACGAGAATCGAGACAAATTATATCTATATTTCTATTACATGTCACACTGTTAAGGTCAGTTGTAAATATGATTTTCTTCGACTTTTCGGTGATCATCCTTGAACTTTCACATAATTTTCTTTTGTTATGTTCCGACCATTCATCAAATACTTATTCCCTTATATCTCTTGAACACGCGGACATATTACCTTGAAACACAGATTTCCTTACCATTTTTAAGCAACGTCGAATCTGATCAAAATTTATATAAGTGCGCATGTAATGGATAACAAAGCAGAATTCCAATTTACATTAATTTAATGATTATTATAAACTTACGATCGATTAACCATAAGATATGTATAAATCCATCTCTCTTCCCTCCCAGCCAAGATTTAATTAGTAGACATTTAACAACTAATAATTCTTATAGAAACTTAAGCTAATTGACACTAGAAAAGGTACGAATCCATCGCTTCTTTCTCCCAGCAAATGGCCAATTAGTATGACATGTAACATATAATAATTTATGCATGAGCTTATGCTCAATTAACCCTGAAAAAGGTAAGCATACATCTCTTCTAACTTCCAGCCAAGAGCTAATACTAAGACATGTCACAGTTATAGTTAATTATATGAATTTATGCTCAATTAACCATGAGAATGGTATGCATACACCTCTTTTACCGTTCAGCCAAGATTTTGATTAGTAAGACATGTAATAGTTAATTGTTATTATATAAACTTACGCTCAATTTTACCTGGGAAAAATATGAAGCCATATGAGGATCTAATTAGTAAGATATTTAATGATTAGTTATTTTTATATGAAACCTACGCTCAATTAACCCTTGCATACACCAGTTATACCTTCCAGCCAAGAGATAATTGCTAAGACATGTAAAAGTTAGTTTAAAGATATGTGAACTTATGCTCAAAAAACACTGAGAAATTTCTGAATCCAGGTCTTCTCACTATCAGCCATAGGCTTATTAGTAAGAGATGCAACAGTTAATTATTATATATTATACTCAATGAAACATAGAAAAGGTATGAATCCAAATTTTCTCCATGCGAGCAAAGTTCAAATTAGAAAGACATGTAGCGGTTAATCATTAAACAAATCTTTTAATGCTACCACAACATGACATTTGCATGGCGTTTTAAAATCATGAGATATTCATATCATTTTCATGCAAAACAAAACGTGAGATTTTCAGGCCATTTACATGCAGAACAAAACATAACATTTTCAGATGATTTTTATTCTGAAAAAACGTAATATTTTCAAATACTTTTATACAGAACGTAAAATTATCGAATCATTTAAATGCAGAATATATGATAAATTATAACAAATTCAACAATGCACTGTAATGAAATTTCTGACTAATAAAATACTTTATCAACCCAAGTTTTCTAGTTTTTCGAATTTTTTTTATTGTGAATTTGAATTTAGATAGATCGCTCCCAAATTAAGTTTGACTGAAAGGCTAACGCTAATCTTGCAGATTGGTGTTTGAACTCTCGACAATCAAAACCGTGGAGAAAGCCAGGATATACATTAACATTGAACATCACTAACTGAGCAACTACTTAAAAGAGGATATGCTTTTCTTAACGTCATACATTTTTTCAGTGCTTTTTGTATTTTTTCATTTTATCTTCTCTGTTATGATTGGTCAATTTACGTTTCTTTCAATAAAAACGAATATTTTTTTTCTTTTTAATGCACTTTTCTTGATGCGTAAAAAAATTATAGAAAAAATATCACCATTCCCATTGTCATGAATTCAAGTATAAAAGAAATATGAAAAATTTGTGAAAACTTGTAAATTACTTTTTTCTTTGGGATTGGGGTTGTTGTTTTTAACAAGAAAATTGGTGCAGACAATTTTCTCATAAATTCTCTTAAATTCAATTATGACAGGCTTTGAACGCATTAAACTGTTTCAAAGATGCAAACAGGAATCTAGCAAGACTTTTTTAAAAAATTTTTCTCCCTCTCTTCCTCTATCAAAAATATACCCACATAGCTATTTCTAACTTTCTATCTATGGGTGTAAGGCAGATTAGTTAGAACTTTGCTTTCCGACGATGAGACTCGGGTTCGAATCTCACCATGGTCGAATTGTTTGGAAAACTTCGTGAGGTTATCGATCTGGAGGAGGCAATCACAGCTTACAGCATACTAAGAAAATGCCTGAAATCCCTGATTTACTTTTTGAAAGCTGTCGATGGTTGTTTTAATTAGAAGTCACCGCGACCGAGGCTTTGAGCGTGCTAGTCTTGTTTAGTTCGCTGGTCACACTAGGTGACGCACTGTCTCTCTCCAATCAACATAGTGGGCTTTGTGGTGTTTGAACAGCTACAAACGATCCTGAGCAGGTGTTTACAAATTGAAATTATATATATATATATATATATATATATATATATATATAAGATCGGAATTTAATGACGACATATATTGTTAAATACATGAGTATATGGAAGAGGATGATTTTCAGGTTTTACAGTAAGGAACGTGCGGACTATTTGCAATGAATGATTGCGCAGCTTATGTCTAGGTGTATGTGTTTATGTGCGTGTAGTAAGATAGATAGATAGATAGATAGATAGATAGATAGATAGATAGATAGATAGATAGACACAGAGAGAGAGAGAGAGAGTGAGTTTGAGTGTGAGGTTTTATGAATTAAAATATTCTGAAAGTGTGTTATAGTTTAGTAAATTTATGTGTACATCGTACATTGTATATGCGTAAGTATAATATACTAGCTCGTACATTAATACTCAGAGGAAGGTCTCACACATCCGTCTACGCACATGCAAACACTGGCACACATATACATAGACACAAGCAAAATATAATTAATCATATGATAACATTTGCTTTGGATAAAATTAATTTCCTTTTCTACTTCCGTTTAAATGTTTTCAAATTAACTCAAACAAACATTGTTTAGTATATATATTATATGATAATATATAATATGTTATAAAATATTATATATTATGATATATCATATAATAATATCGATGATAGGTGTTGTGCTCTTGTTACAGAAAGAAGAAGAGTATTTAAATTTCTCCCAAACTTTTACACACAGTAGAAAAAGTGTAGTATATTCTGATTTACATTTAATTCCTAACGTTTGAACTCATGAATAAAATATTAATTATTCATATTATACATAATAACAATAAGATTCTACAAGCAAATGAACAATTTCAAATATGTAAGAACTAACACATATTTATTGAGAGAGAGAGAGTGAGCGAGAGTGAGAGGAGAGACAAGAGAAATCATTTTTGCTGAAGATGTTTTTCTGTCTGCATGTGTGTGTATACTTTTCGTGAATTTATCTATATATTTAGGGGAATGTTTGCGGTGTGCGTGGATGACATGAAAAGCAGTTGCATCAATAGAAGAATCGATCGTCTTTTAGGATCTCACACAACGCAGGTCCCAGCCATACATCGCTTTGCTTGAGAAGAATGACGGTGTTTGAGTGTGTACAAAGCATAACGTGATACGCGCAGACCGAAGCTTAAATGTGTAAAGGCATAAAGACATTTTAACTTTGAACAATCATATTGTTAACACGAAGAAAACATAGATTGAATATAATATAAATACTGTGTTATATACATATATATGTATGTGTGAATGTGTGTATGCGTGTAAAATTAGATGTATATTATGAACTAGATAAAAAACTGAGATAGATGAAGACTTCAGTGAATAGAGAATTTAGCAGATATATATGTTGAGGCTAGATATAAAAATGAGATAGATAGATAGATAGATAGATAGATAGATAGATAGATAGATAGATAGATAGATAGATAGATCGTTTTAGGGATTTATAAAAAGACTCTTATATATAAAATATGAACCGAGATGTATATGATGAAACAAGATATAAAACTGGGTTGTATAGATAGATAGATAGATAGATAGATAGATAGATAGATAGATAGATCGTTTTAGGGATTTATAAAAAGACTCTTATATATAAAATATGAACCGAGATGTATATGATGAAACAAGATATAAAACTGGGTTGTATAGATAGATAGATAGATAGATAGATAGATAGATAGATAGAGAGAAAGACAGAAAGAGAGGCATAAATAAAAATACGGATAAATACGTAAGTAAATATATTGATGAGAACGTTGAAAGATATAAATATGCACAAATATGTATATGATAAATCTAGATACAAAAATTTTGATAAACAGATAAAGAAATGATAAAGTCCAACAAAGATATATGTGATGGCGTTAGATATAAAAAATAGATACACATCCAGATAGATAGATAGATAGATAGATAGATAGATAGATAGATAGATAGATAGAGAGAGAGCAGGCACTGTAAACTAATGAAACGATCCATGTATCTGAAATTAAATAAATGAAGCAACGCATAAACCATTCTGAAATCGCATTTCATAACTTATATAAATTCGTATCCATTTAACAGTTTTGTTTTTTCAAATAAAGATTTGAAAATATTTGTTCGTATCTCGTATATTGTACGTAAATACAGATCGGTAAAATTATCATATAGACGTAGAAATATCTAAGGCCATGTTAAATCAATATAGTTATAAGTTTTGATCTAGGGCTCCTCATAATTACGTAATGGCTAAGAAGCTACGATTGCTAACAAGTACTACTCTCTTGTGAGTTGTATACATGCTACGCGGCCCCTATTTGTGTCGATAAAACAAAGTAAAATTATATCTTTAAATAAATGTCGATATCCTTCTATGTAAAAATATTACTTTGTGAGGGATACACAATTAAAGAAAGTTATGTCTGATATGTAATCCATATAAACATCGTTAGAATTTTTATAAGACGCTGTTGTAAAATGCTCGACCCTCATCGTTTTCACTATCTTGCGCAAAGTTCAGCAACATTTTGTAAATATGCATAAAATATATTTACTCCTAAAGTACACAGACAGACGCACATATATATATATATATATATATACATACATATATATATATATATATATATACATATATATATGTGTGTGTGTGTGTGTGTGTGTGTGTGTGTGTGTGTGTGTGTGTGTGTGTGTGTGTGTTTCAGGAATTAATGTATATATATATATATGTATATATATATATATATATATATATATATATATATATATGATGAAACAACACTCTAAACATAATACGTAGAATGTTAAACCAATAAATAATAATAATAATCAAATTAAGTTCATCATATATTATAAAAAATTCAAAACAATTGACCTCATAATCTCTAATAACTCTACAAGCACTCAACTAAATCATCTACTCAAAACCAATGTAGTGTATCAATTTGCATGTCCGTTCAGTGATTGTAACTCTGGTTCCAATAATAAACCCACTACGTATATTTGTTTTACTACAACTACGCTCTACCGTAGACCTACCTACCCTCTTTCTGATCATAGTTTAATCAAACATTTCTTAGAAAAACATAGCCGTGTCGTAAATATTAGCAGACAGATTGTAGTCGATATACACAACAATACTCTTTCATTCGCACAGTAAAAAAAACTTCATATATTCGAGGCCATCTACATTAAATCAAAACAACACACACTTAATAAAATCACATTTCAATCTGGTAACAGCACATTACATTTCATTTAGACATATGAATCTATTAACTTTTCTGTCTCTTACACGGGGTGACATTATAGAACCGCATTACAAATTTACGAACTGCGTCTGCTATTCGGTGACTGTTATCGTTGCATAGTAATGTTTTATGTCAACACTAGATAAAATAATCTTTGATCTGTATATTAACATCTTTGTGACTTCTTTGAAATTGACTTGTGTGAGCCGAAAGCTTAGGAGAGCATAATGAATAAACAATATAAATGTTGGACAACTTTTCTCTTTATTTTACCTGAAATTAAAGACAAAATATGTTGTTTAGAGCAGTGCCTAATTAAACATAATACAAATTCATTGCTTGTTATATTTAACAATATATATATATATATATATATATATATATATATGGTATTGCGATGGAATCTCCTTTAGGTCTTCTCTTTTCTAATTATTATATGGCAAATTTAGAAAATAAAATAATTAATGACAACAATAAACCCTGTATATATGTAAAATACATAGATGACATCTTCATTTTAGCTGAACAAACATAGCCATGTAGTTAATATGAGACAGACTTTAGTCAACAATACAATAATCCTCACTCATACACATTGTAAAAAGAACCCACACTTAATAAAATCACGTTTAAATCTGGTCATGACACATTACATTACATTTAAATATATGGTTCTGTTATCATTTCGAGCTCTCACGCCGTGTGAAGTAACAGAATCGCATTAAAAAATTATGAACTGCGTTTGCAATTTTTGTTAATTGTTATCGTTGCCTAGTAATTGAAGTAGATAGATCTACCTATCGCTCGGTTCACACTACACCCACGTCTATTGAACAGGTTAATAGACTCATCCCTTGTTCCCTGTTTAGAATGTGGGTTCCGGCTTTCTCTTTTCCAATCATTTCACTATTACGTAGCCCCCTGCACATCAGTGGCGATACCGCCTTGCTCAGGGTGATACGATTAAAAAAAAAAATATACTTTTATGTCAATACCAGATAAAATCGTCGCTGATGGTGGATGTTTTTATGTTAACATCCTTGTAACCTCCCTGAAGATGACCCATGTGAGCCGAAAGCTTAGAACCAATTTAATAAAAAATTATCCAAATTTTGGAGAATTTTTTACTTTATTTTCACCTGAAATTAAATCCAAAATACAATGTTTGGAACGGATTATGATGAAACATAATAGACATTCATTGTCTCTTATAGTTAACAGTATATATTTAGAAAAATATATAAAGATAGAGAGAGAGAGAGAGTAAGAGAGAGACAGAGAATAGAAAAAAGATAGAGGAAACTACATTTTATACCAGAATATTCTATAAAAATTTCTGAATGCAAGTGTTCGTTATCTCTCTCTCTCTCTCACTCTCTCTCTCTCTCTCTCTCTCTCTCTATATATATATATATATATATATATATATATGTAAACTTAAAACATTATTATTAGTAAAACATCGTATTGGACATCGATCCCGAATTTTGATTTTAGTTAAAACAGCTTTCTTATTCGAAAATCTATTGAGTTTTCCGACAGAGATCGAACTTGCTTTCATCTTTATAGAAGAAATATCGCTGTTAGCTGAGACGTTTTACTGTTCGGCTACGACAACGGTGATCGTCTATGCTGGTCCTATTTACCCTTCCACACCGAGGTAATTTTTCTCTAAATCTCCTATATGCTCAGTTTTCTACATAGTCACCTTAACAAAGTAATTTCTAAATAATTAATTGGTTTATTTGTAATCCGACTACAAATATTATGATTACGGTATTTATGGGGGATGAGTGCTCTGCATCGGCGAAATTTCGTTTGTCGATGTAAGCATGAGAACAAGCACTCTTTTGGAAGTTCCTTGTTAATGCATCACTCTCATCTTTCGATAAAGTTACATAACTCATTAGTGTGTTATTTCCACTATCTCGCTCTTTCTCGCAATTTCTTCCTCTCCGTTTATCCTCAAGAAAAATGAGGGCACTGTAAAGGTCCCCGATGAACAAAGAGCCACCTAATATACTAAAAAATGTAAACATTTTGTCACCTAGTAAGAATTTGAAGTGGTTAATCTAAAAACATTTTCGCATCCACTCGAAGAAAGAATCGACACTTCTATCATATGTGAATATGTAAACATGTATAAATACATTTGAACGCATGCAATTATAACGGTATTTTCTAAGACAAAAAATAACGCGTATATTCGATCTATACTATGTAAATTGAACTTTTTCACTCAAAATTCTTCGATGGAGTTAAGATTAGAGAATTCTTTCTGTCGATAACATTTTTAGTGGCGGCAATAATTGGAGGACTTTCGACAGAGATGAACGCTGTAATATTTTGTTTTGTGTCAGCAGAAATCGATAGACAAGTATATTAGATTTAGAGACCCACAAGCCGTTGCACTTAGATACAGGGCAAATACACTAATCTGTTTCAGTAGACATGCGTTACGATATTATAGTGAGTTCTTCTCAACACGCCACATTCCAGTAAAATGCACCATCATTTGATGATTTTAACAGAAATAGTTACCCATATCAGTGTGTCATTTATTCGTGATAAAAAATTTAAGAGAATGAGAAATGGTGTAATTATGCACGCACACGTATATATATATATATATATATATATATATATATATATATATAACATTTTTAAACGATATATTACACGACCTAGCTTTCTACCATGAGTGGTGTCTTCAGGCGATTTTTATAACGGATATTACCGTTTACCGTTTTTCTTTTTAAGAACGCTTACGTAACGGTTTTTTTTTTAAACGTTCACTTGGCAGGGAATTTTTAAAAGTGCAATTGTTAAAATTAAAAAGAGTTATTTCGTTTTCATCCATGGATGTATGAACCTATATATATATATATATATATATATATATATATATATATATATATATAATGGCAGACATGTTATTTCATGGTAAATTGAAGTATGGAGCCTATTTCAGGCGAACCATCAGCAGCTTCCGTCTTTGTAAAATCTTTTGTACAATAAAGAGGAAAGCTGATTATGGTTTGTGTGAAAAAGCCTACACTCCCGATTTACCATGAAATAACGTGTCTGCCTTCATTTTGCTTCTACTAGCTCTATATGTATTTATATACATATATATTTAGAGCTTAGAGAGTTATCCTGCGTCTGTATGTACAGGGTACCCCTTTGGATTCTTCTATATCTACACCGCATGCTGATATATATATATATATATATATATATATATATATATATATATATATATATATAAGTTCTCAGTCTTTTCCAACAGAGGCTGTTCCGAGAACTGTGTGTGTGAAGTTTCACGTATAGCATGTAACTGACTGACATTATGCAAAATATATCAGCCGCTGAAACATACATAATTATTGCTATGCGGTGACCTTGCTTTGTCAGAAACAACAGGCAGAATTTTTTTAGACGCTTCAAAAAATTAATGTTGATGTTGAAGATAAAGAATATTCTGGTGCACCAAAAAAGTTTAAATGCAAGGAATTGGAGACATTACGTCATGAAGTGTCATGCTTGGCGAAAGTTGAACTTTCAGAATAATTAGGAGATCATCACTCAACAATTTCAAAATATTTGTAAGCATTAGAATTTATTCAAAGTAATGACATTAGTTGCCATACGAATTGAAGTTGAGAAATGTAGAACGGCGTTTTGTACCGTGTAAACAGCTGCGTCAACAGCAGCAAAGGAACAATTTTTGCATCGTATCGTGACCGGCGTTGAAGAGTTGATACACTACAATAAGCGTAAGCGTAGAAGATTTTGTAGTAAGCCCGGCCGTGCATCAACATCTGCGGCAATGCAAAATATCCATGTTTTGAAACTTCGCCTGAATTTAGTGGGATCAATTGGGTTTAATTTATTATAAGATGCTCAATATGACTGAAAACTTCACGAGAGATAGATATCAAATACAAGTGATGAATTTGAGCTGCGCATTGAAGAAAAAATGGCCACGATTTGAGCAAAGACTCGAGAGAGTGATTTTACAATATGACAACTTTTGGCCACAGGTTGCAAAATGGATGAAAACCTAATTGGAAACGGAAAGTCCTACTCCACCCGTTGTATTCACAAGACGTTGCTCGGTCCGATTCTTTTTATGATCGGTGGCATATGATCAGACTGAGCAGAACTTTATTTTTTAAGACGATGCCAAAGATCTGTCGAATCGTAAAAAGCTAAAAAAAAAAGTGTCGTTTTTCAGACGTGGAATTCAAATGCTGCCAGAAAATTGAGGAAAATAGTGGCTAGCGATGGACAATACTTTCTATGTCATGTTTCATAAAACAATCAGCGAGAACTTATTTACGGTACTAATATATATGAACTAAAAATTATTTAAGCGATCACACGAAAAGAAAAGATCAGTCCAACACAATAAAAAGTGGTCAACCAAAAGGATAGGGAGAATCCAACTCATTATGCAACCAGCGGACACATATTCATGTGCACTGAATGTAAACAAACAGAAGAAAAAGAAATAAAAAGAAATCAAAAACCTGCACAATATAAAGTAATAAATAAATGGTACCAGCAAATAATACAATATCGAATTGAACTCAACATAACTGAGAGAATCAATAACAATTAACCACCAGTAGAATCACTCACATTCAAAAATATGAAATTGCACCGAGCTCCATACAAATAAAAATGCGAAAAAGAATACAAAACACAGTAGCATAATGGATTTAAGCCCTGTCGAGTGAGGACATCAAAACAGTGCCTTCACGAAACATCTAAGCTGGCATGTTTATATATATATATATATAAAACACACACACATACATACATATATATAGTCAACCGCAGACAGATCTGCTGTTTCGCTGTATCACAGCTCATCAGTACGGTTAGATAACCGATTGCTTTTTACCCAGTATTGAAACCTGAACGAATTGGCGTCAGTCGGCGACTCTACCTCTGAGCTACGAGCACTCGGGAGAAGAGGGAAGCTTTGTAAGCGTGTATATAATCATTATACACGCCTAATAGCTGAGAGTGTTCTAATTCATTATATGCAAACAAATTTCATTGAATAATATAAATATATTGTGTCTACTTTTATACTGACATTTGCTAGTTGTCTAATCGATTTCTTAATGTTAATATAAAATTTATCAAGAAAGGCGACGTAGATTTTTCTCTTCTTTACCGAGGTCATCTTAAGGCATAAGTTACAAAAACCAAATTTATTAGGACTCTGTTAAAATATGTATTTCTATGTGATGGTGAGTTTTACAAACACAGAAGAACAAACTCTGTTATAATTATATGAAAAAATAAATGTATCCCTTGTAGATATATGTTTTTCATAGGATAGCCGGCCAGAAAATGTAAAATTTCATCAAATGTTATATGCATTTTAATATCTTGTTGCTACATTCGTAATATTTTTGTTTATATTATTTCCTGTTGATGTTTGCGTCTTTGTTCGCTTTAGACGTCTTTCACCTGCTGCTGCCCACTCAGCTGACTGCCGATTTGACACTAAAAAGAAGTGGTAGATCTATGTTTTATCCATTGTCATATTTACGCAAATCTTCCCCTTGTTGCGTTGAAACAGTTTCAAACAACGTTCTGAATCATCGACGCGTTGTTGTTTTTGGTCGACTGTGAGCAAACGCTGCACCCACTTTGAAAACAGCTTTCTCATTGACAAATGTTTATGCAAAATAGTAAATACATTGCCTTTTAATATGTTCAGCTCCTTTGCTATCTCAGGCAACTTTAACTTACGAACGGTCAAATAGACTTTGAGGATCTTTTTGTGTTTTCCGGGACAACTCACGATTTTGGGCTACCTGTGCATTAATCACCATTTGTGTCTATACGACGACATTTAAAATAAACATACCACCTCGTAACCGTCGAAATAACACTTATCAAGCCATTGCTTTGCTTGAACAGTAGTTTTCCTCTCAAAAACCAATATTTTATCAACACACGAAAATCAGATTTTCCATTGTTTTGAAAATTTGCAGGATTATATTCCCATAAATAGCAGTAATTTCTAAACTAATAACCTGATCGAGTCCAAGCCTTTAAAAGGATAGTATTTCATAAAGATTCATATGTTTTGTTTTTTATTAGTGGCACCGTCTATACATCAGGCCCGGAAAATTATTGAGTGATGTGTTATGTGTGTGGATGTGTGTGTGTGTGTGTGTGTGTGAGATATATATATATATATATATATATATTGAGAGAGAGTATGCGATAATTTTTCTATATTTATAGTAGAAGAGAGAGCACAATATCGAAGGTATACAGTGTGTATATATGATTCAACACAGCATGGTGATTCCCATTTTCCTGCTTGCTTCGAAGGTCGAAATTTATGCGAATATGTATCATCCAGCTTGCTGCGCAAGCGGCATGTCACGTGTTCGTAGAAATGGTTTATGAATCTCGCTATTAACTTTGTACACGCTTATTATTTTTCTCTTTAATAAAATTCTTCTGTTTCCTACATCGACAGAACTGTATTATTTATCTTATATACTTAAGACTCAAATAGAATCGGATAATAGAGTTGATAGAACGTTCTGATAACAGCCGAAGCAGCAAAGCGAATGCGATCCAGTTAGCTGCGCCATTGACAATGTATTTTTCAAGAAGTTCTTAAATTTTAATTCGTGTGATTCTGTATTGGCGACTGTGTGCCCACGCGGGCTTGGCGGAGAATGTAGAAATTTGGGGGATTCCGTTAATATTTAGAAAAAATCAAAGGACTTTTCAGCATCCTTATTTTTATTAAAAATCTTAAAAATATGAACCAATCATTTTTGTTTTTTGTCATATCACCCCATGCAAAGGAAAAAAAAAAGAAAGTAACTTTATTCAGGTGCGAGAAAACAAGAAGTGTTATCAAGAACATAGAATATACCAATTGACAATATTATATTGGAAGATCAATGTTGACTGGGAAGCATGGAGGCGAATAATATTTCCACAACCGAGATGTGCGAGAAAAATCTTAACATAGAACTTGCGTCTAGCCATTTCTACTGCGAATTGATGAGACTTTACTCCCAATCTAGTATTGTGCTGAATTCATAATGTCTAAGTACCACAGAGGAGAGTTCAATTACTATGGAAGTGTTCAGAAAAAACGCATTGAAAGCGAGAAATAATTTCTGTTTCTCACTTGTGTCCATTGTCGCATCCCTTCTCACAATGGATTCTCTAGTCGCCTCAAACAATAGCCCATGAATCGAGTTGAGCATTCGGTCATAATATTTCTCGACCCAAGAGAACAAGTGCTTCTTCAGTTATTCGGCAACAAAATTATTTCGTAAACATTTACACTAAGTGATCCTTGTTTTGGCTAAAAGACAGTTAAAAAAGAATTACTAACCTTTGTTGCGTGTGAAGATAAAGTTCACAGAATGATCAAGGCAACAAATGCAATTTCGTAATGCTACACTATGAGGGTTGATTTAATGATAAGTTTTTTTTTTACCAGAATATACATCTTTTCAATTCGTAATCTTTAAAATCTATTTAAAATCATATTAAAAATAAATACAATGATGTATGGAAATGTGGGTTACCCCTCTTGGCTAAGAAAAGAACGGTCGGTAGAAGATGCTGTTTAATTTTTATTCAAAATCACTTTTAGTCCTTTTTGTCGTAAGGTTACACCCCACAAGACACTTTCATTTTATGATTTTCTCCTTGTTTCTTGTACTCTCTCATACAAGCAGATATACACACAAGCATATAATTCTTATATTTTTTAAAGTTTTGTTTTGGTTTCGTTTGTAGCAACTGACATCACACGCATTGTCATCTATTGTTTTGTGTTATTTTTACTGTCTACTCTATAAGTCCGCCATTATAGTGTGTAGGATAAATTATCCAGGAACCCGTAAATATCAACTCCCAAAGTGTTGATTCTCGCAACATAATAATTATTAATAGTCACCCAAGCATACAAGTAAAAGGATCCATTGAAATATATTACAGCCTGTATTGGAACGGTATATATCAAATTTTGTATTAAAGATTCATTTGTTTTTTCTGACTTTGAACACCGTTATCCATTAACCATAAAATTAATGTGTTCTTATGACATTCCTAGCCTTTTTACTTGCGTCCCTTTAACTGAAACTATTGATATATGTGCTGATGTCTTAAATCCTATTCAGTTGTCACCACCCCGTTATTCCTGAGGAGATATTTATCAAATGGATGCAATTTGCCACGATGTCCCTTGAATTTAGTTTCGACGGTGTCATGTATGGGCAAAGTGATGGTGTTTCAATAGGTTCCCTTTGGGACCCATTTTATGAAATATCTTTGTTGGATTCCATAACGAGAGCGCATTATCTGAATCTAATAAGCCTGATGTGTATTTCCGTTATGTAGATGCAACTTTTTGGCTATTTACCGGTGAGATTAAAGCGATCCTTTTCCTTTTTCTCCTTAATAAAATGTATCCAGCTTTAAAATTTACAAAAGAGAAAGAGGCTAATTCTTCCCTTTCTTATTTTTTATGTTTTAGTGAGCAAATCTCCCTCTGTTTTTCTTCAGTTTAACGGAAACCAACATTTACTGGTTTATATACAAGGTTGGTATCTTTTTATCCCCGAGAATGCAAAATTGCCTTAAGACCCTTACACACAGGGCCTTGAAGATTTGCTCCGAAACAAAGTTAGGAACTTAGGTTTATTACCACTACTTTCTGTAATAACGCCTATCCATTGCACGTTGTCCAATAGGTTAGCAGGAATAAGTTATCGGAATTCAACAAAAATAAACCAGGTACAGTACAAAAATATCCGGTATACCTGCGCCTCCTTTGGTTGGATTCTATCAGTGATAAATTTGCTGGGCGTGTATCCATTGGAGTTCAACATTGTTACTTTGCGGCTAATTCTCGTGAGTTCTTTTCTGTTAAATCCGTCTATTCTTCCATATTCTCTCTTATATTAAAATAATTCTTTAATGTATGTGTAAATGTAGCTGTGGGTTGCACTACATATAAAGAACTACCCAAAGATTAAATGACAAAATTAAACACCACGTACCTACAAAGATCCGTAATCTTAAGTATACTTGCTCAGATATGCTGACAAATATATACGGGCCTGCTATGGAGGAAAAACTTATGAATAACCATAATTGTGCTGTTAACTGTAGAGTGGACGCGTTTTCCATCTTAAGTAGATCGCACTCAAGTTACCACCCGAAGTGTTGGAGGTCATATATATTCAAACATTAAAACCTCCTCTGTGTAAACAGAACATATATTTGGCCTCCAAACAATTTTCATTTACAGATTTGTTTTCTCTCCCCGTTAAATCTTGTTCTGCTTCATAAACAACTTTTTATTCACCTCGATTTAGGTCTGTTGAGCGATGTGCGAAATTGGTTAGCTAGCCCGTTTTTCTGCTTTATTTTTTAAATATTATCATCTTTGGGCGTAATAAAAAAAATTGTCTATTTTAGCTGTAATGAAGTTTTATCCCACAAATCATATTTTCACACACACACACACACACACACACACACACACACACACACACATATATATATATATATATATATATATATAGCAAGTACACGGCATAATAATTGAAATTGATTACATGTATGTGTAAAGGTAAGTATGTGTGACAGCCGGCGCGCTATGTAATTAAAAACTTTAAGGAAGTGTGCTCCAATTATATTTGAAGACAACATTGTTTACATTTCGATTTGTTTTCTTTCTTTGTGAGGTGGTTTTTTGGCTAATAATGTCTATCAACTTTTTTAACTGCTGGTAGCTTGATTATTTGGATGGATATTTACATAATTCACAATATTTACAGGGAATAACCCGCCTGCATACGAAGGGAAAAGGAATTCACTAAATAAACATAAATAGAAAGGTGCGTAAGACAAGGATGTGTTTTATCAGTGGACGTCTTATACATTTACAGTAAGAAGATTCTGTGAAAAGAAAAATCCTACAACGATTTATTATCAAAGGCTACAATCTTAATATCGCAAGATAAAGCAGATGATACAGCGGTTTGCTTTGTTTTATTTTGCTTTACGTTATATCAGCATAAATAAGCTGTTTAATGCCAATAAGAGTTTTAGAATAGGTTCGTCTAAACAAAACATGTATTCCTTATGAGAAATTAATTTGTAGATCAGGTTTCATTGACGTACATTGACGTACAGAGAGTTTTGTTGACAGTTATATGCATTACTGGTATACTTTTTTTTTCACCTTCAAAATATATTGCTGGTACAGTATCCAGAAAAATCTGCAATAAAATCAGTCTGGATCTGGCAGCTCGATTCCACTCTCTTTCTCACCGACGGAATGTGGGTATCCTCCGTTTATTCTAGAAATCTTTACACGGCTTCTGTTCTAACGAACTTAGCTCCCTGGTGCTCCCTCTACACAAATGTATTCGATTAACTAGACTGGCAACATGGCCCTACTTTTTTAAAATCAAAACCAAATGTAGACGTCACTTCAGTATCTTTACTCGCACTTTTCTTGCCTGTGGAACTTCCTTCCGTATACTTGCTTTCCTGACACCTAAAATCTCCAAGAGTTTAAATGCCACGTCAATTACCATCTCTTATACCATGACCCCCATCCTTCTATAATACTTTCTCCAACACAAGCTGAATCGTGTTCTATTTTAATCTACACTCACGTAACTCTCTTCACACTAATATTCTCAATCTCCTTTTGCACATTCACTGATAACCCATGTACCAGGTTTCGTCAACTGCCCACATCCAGGGGCATCTCGTCTAATTCTTATATTCTTACTGTTTATAGTGGGTCTATGTACACCATGCTAGACCCAAGTTTATGAATTATATATATAACACGTTTTTAAATAAGTCCCTTGCCTAACACAGAAAAACCCACTAAAATACAATATGATTTTTCTAAAGTACTCACCTTCAGAAGGCACGTGACAAAATGTGGGCCCAATCTGATTATTAGTTTACAAATTAGAGTTATTTAAGTTAAGCTACTGTTGCAAATTTTCAAATCAATAGAAGAATCTAAATTTTTTGTTTTGAAAAAGCATTGCTTTCTGATGGTAAAAATCTAATCAAGCAAAGCAATCGCTTGATAAGTGTTATTCGAATTCTGCTCCGTAGTAAAAAACGGTTAAATATTGCTATGCTGACATTAAACGAGGTCCTACAGACATAAATGTTGCTGACCGCTCAGGTCCCTCTTATTCTTATAAAAAATAAACTAACCGTAAATTGAAGTTTCATAAGAAAGTCGAGGAGTTGCAATATTAGAAAGCATGTGTTTTGTATATATGAACGTGTCTGTCTCTCTATCTATTTTATAAACTTATGAAAAGAACGAAATGAAAATAAAATACAAGCCGTGTGCACTTGTAACCATCCCGCTATATATGTGTTTGTATGTGTGTTTTATCTCATTTGATTATAATTCCTTTTAACACATATGTTAACCTTTGTTTAACGTCTAACTGTAAGTTTTTCAGTGTTGAACGATCTAAGATACGGCAGATAAAATGACGGTTTTATCTTGGAGACTCAGGTTCGAATCCTGCTGGAGAACAAATAGTTTCCTGACAAGGTTTTTGCATTATTCAGACCTGTAGATATAAGTAAATATATAGTTTCGTTAAAGAAATTAAAAAAGAAACAACAGATTATCTACTTAAATGAATTTATCTATTAAAAATAATATTTAAAAAAATAAATTAAAAATAAATCAGAGTTAATCCATTTCGCAACGGATATCGTAAATTATATATATATATATATATATATATATATATATATATATAGATAGATAGATAGATAGATAGATAGATAGATAGATAGATAACCTTGTATCTAAGTATAATAAATAAGATATTGGAAAATTCTTTACAGATTCTCTGTCATTAAGAAAATGAAAAGTATAAAGAACATACATATGATGTCATCAAATTGCACCAAATTCTATTTTGAAAAATCCCTTATAATGAAACTAACAATACATAAACTGCAATACAAAAGCGGCTCGAGAAAATAAATGACTATGGCCTATGAATACAAAGAATATATTAGAAAACCAAACCTCGTTATCCCCAGTTAGACGTATGCGACGCCTTTTCATGTGTGGATAATTTATACTTTTTCTATTTGATACGATGTAGTTATACTGAAGGAAACTGACAATTCCACTGTCGGGACGTGTAACCTACCTAGAAGTTCTAAAGAGAATGGGTACAAAAAAAAATACATTTACTCAAAATCAAAACGAGTACGGTTAGCAAACTTGTTTTATTAAATCAATTACGACTGAATAGTGATTTTAATCCAAACTTAATGCACTATACATTCGAATTCGTGTCACATTTATGTTAATAATGGGGAAAATGACTTCAAAAACTCAACTCTCAAAAAGGAAATCGAGTGATGAAGAGATTAGTGGAAATAGAGGGCAACCGTCATGACGTGCCGTACTGCTAAGGGTCACGAATGAGTTAATGTCATGGAGAACCATTAAGCTCATGTCTTGAATTGATACGTCATATAAAACAATAAAACTTGATGACAAATCTGAGGTTATATTAAGCATGTTCGGTAGTTTTGTCAATCGATTCAAAGTCCGATCAAGTCTAACTGAAAAATGACTATTTACAAGCTGTCTAGAAATCACCGACCTGCAATAATTACTCATGTTTTTCGATGCTACAAATGTAAGAGAATAAGTAGAATTGTTACTAGTAATACATCAAAAGTAAACTTCTTTCCCAGAACATTAATTCATATCTGAATACCACAATGCTTGTTTTAGATGATACATCATGTCATGTTACCTTGTGAAATGATGCATCATCTCATGTTTATTTGTGATTATATTCCATCAGATTCACCCTGAAAAACGAGAAGGAAGAATGCTTTGTACTTATTTCTTTGCAGATTAGATGAGTTCCGATTGTTGATTCCATATCAGTTATTTTAATAATAAATACGCATAATAGATTAGTGTAATGAACAATCTAACAAGGCAAATTAATATTTCTGGCACTTATCAAACCTCTTCATGCCATCTGGTTAGGGCTTCAAAGAAAGATATTCAGATAATGTTCTTCGAAAAAGTGTTTGAAAATCATTTACGTGAACTAAAAATATGATGAAAAGGACTTGACGATGGATGTGATAGCTTTTGATATGATGTTGTGTCCCTTTAATGATTTATGAAACGGGAATAATTAACAAAATTACTTTTGTGAGCGTTATCTTTTCTTCTTTTTTTTTTGATTTGCAGGAAGCATCTTTTCTGTAATTAGATTTAGTAATTTTTTTAAAAATTATTTTTATTTTCCTTCACTTTCTTTATAACATGTTTTTGTTAGCAACCTGATAGCAAGCTTTTATTTACATTATTATTGAGTTTCGACACCAGTAGTAAATTAAATCGTGCTATAAACAGAACAAGTGTCAGAAATATTCCTCAGAATTACAACATTTTATATCGTCTAACTGTTTGGATTATTTTGTCTGTCACACGTATCTCATTTATCATTAGTTATTCCACTGTTATGTTGTAATTTTTCATCATATTTCGATTTCTGCTATGGTCGCACTAGCTACTAAGTCTGCGGGAAGACATAAGGCAGGTCGTGGTGTGCCGTTATGGCTCTATTTCATGTTTTTTCTATCCCCACTATCATACCTAGTGTTACATAGACAAAGTTCTCCTTAGTGTGTGGGCTCTACTTAACAAGACAATTTTCTGTATATCTCATAAGCTGGGGTTTCCAAGGATTCTTTCAATTTGCTGCTCTGCTCTATTTTCTACCACTCCAAATGCACCCACCATTACTGGCACGATTCTTGTTTTCAATTTCCACATTTTTTTCTAGTTCAGTTTCCAGGTTTTTTATATTTTAACAGTTTTTCGAATTGCTTGGTTGCTATGTTACAATCCGCTGGACAAGACATATCAATTAATAGGCAAGTTTTGTTTCTTTCTGGTTTTTAATAATAGTCTCCGGCCAGTTTGCTTCAATTTTTCTGTGTAGATGGTGTAATACCATAGAATGGTGACATCTTCGATTTCCGCAACCTGTACCGGGTGATAACCACACCAGTGCTTGTTCGCAGATTTTCCATAATGCTTGCATATTGTCCAATGTAAATGTTGCCCCACTCTATCGTGACGATTTTTACACTCATTTGGGCAAAGTACAGAGCATCCTGAGATTAGATGGTCTATTGTTCCTGGCGTCTATCACAGAACCCTGATTTTGGATCCACATTATTATGTAGAATATTTGCCTGAAATTTACCAGTGAAAATACTTTGGTCTTTCGCTGCAAGAGTAAAGCTTTCAGTCTCAGACTTTAATCCAGATGCACGTAACCATCAATGAGTATTAACGTTATCAACATTGGATTTATTGACACGTTCTGGATACTGGCCATGCAGAGGTTTGTCTTGCCAGCGATGTTTCATCTGTTCAAGAGCTTTATCTTTGGCTTTCATTTTCATATTTTTTGCCGCACTAGTTGGTTCTTGGCTTCTGCTTTGTTTTTCTTCAGAGTCTACTAAATGTAAATCTTGTTTGTATTTCGCGCCTCCTTTTATTATTGAATATTTTTTCTTTCTGTTTTTATGTTGTTCAAGTAATTGTATCATCCAGTCCTTTGTTGTTTCTATGTATGTAAGCCAATAGTTGTTGTCTTGTATGACATTTCTAGCTGAATAAGACCTCTTCCACCTTCTTTACGGGGGTACGTATAGACGGTTTATATCAGCCTTTGTATGATGCATCTTATGCTTAGAAAGAAGCTTTCCTGTTTTAGAATCCATTCGCCTGATGTCGTTTAGAGTCCAGTTTAAGATGTTGAAACTATATTGGACAACTGGGATGGCAAGGCTATTAAGGTCATCATTCTGTTCTGTGAATTCAATTCAGTTTTTATTATCAGTCGTAGCCTTCTATAGTACTCTTTACGCACTATTTTTTCCCTTTTTATGATGAATATTTTCACTCTCATTTACACCTAGGTATTCTAAGCTCCTTCTGGCTTTAAGCTTTTATTGTTACAGCAGGATCGAAGCTAATTGAGGATGTTTGTTGTAAAGATCCACGTAACATTGTAGGTTTAGCACATTTATTCAAATTGAATTTCATTCCAATGTCTTCGCTGAAGCATTTTACTGTTTGCAGAAGACCTTCCAGCTCGTTATCATTCTTAGCATACAATTTTAAGTCATCCATGTAAAATAGATGGCTTACTTTCTCTTAGGCTATTATTATTATTATTATTATTATTATGCTTTTTCTTCAAAACAATCGACTTCCGAGTAATTATCCGAGACTGGAGATAAGGCAATGAAGTAAACATATGAATTCTCTTTGTATAAAATTTAATGTTATCCTTAATCAATACTTAAAATGAACATAGCTTATATTTTTTCAAAATTGATAATATTTTCTTGATCAGAAGAGAAGTTTCGATTAGTGTAACCGTGTAAATTTCTATTAAACAAAAGCTAACACTGGTAATGTTAACACACGTTCCCGGAAATTTTCAGCATTAAAGGTGCTACAATTATTATACCAACATCAACTTTTATGGGCCACACTTTGTAAATAATAATAATAATAATAATAATAATAATAATAATAATAATAATTATTATCATTATTATTATTATTATTATTATTAGTATTATTATTATTATTATTATTATTAATTTAAGACTGAAAAGAGAAAAGACAATAAGGCTTGAATGACCATTACCAACTTCTAGGAGTATATTTTAGATGTGTATACATTAAGAGCGAGACGTTCGAACCGAAGTATTTTGGTATTGGTATATTTTTCTATCTTCCTAAATGAGTATGTTCATTTAAAAATCCTAAATACAGGAGCTAAGATCATTATATATATATATATATATATATATATATATATATATATATATATATATATATATAGTGTAATTCTTGAAGGAGAGAAGAATAATTAGGACATCGAAAGAAGCCTAGCACTTTTTTCACTGTTTTTCCTTTCGGAATTTCAGTTTTCTAAATGAAGCTTATACGCTTCTTCTTGTTATTCTTTGTAAAGTATGTCTATGTAAGAGTGCATAAACACACACACACACACACACACACACACACACATATATATATATATATATATATATATATATATATATATATATATATGAAGTTAAAGGGAGTGAAACAGAATTGAATAATGTTAGAAGAACCGGAATTCCTAGCTTAAGGCGTGGCAAGAATGTATATTTACTAAAATTATTATTTTGGCTGTTAGATGGTCGTTATAAAGTATTGGACGTTGTATTTCATTTAAACTTATATTGACATATTTACTGAAGAACGCAGCAAGACAGGAAAAAAACCCAATTAAATACCAATTATGCCACCAGGTCTTTTTCAAATACATTTTATGAGTGTGTTCACATTTTAAATCTAAAATCTAACATGATTATTTTAACTTTTTTTTATATTCTTTCTTTTGTATTTTTTGTTGCGCATTTAAAAAGGCTTATTGCATCTGCTAAAATGATAGTTTAACTTCTAAAATACCTCTAAAAATCGTGTTACTAAGGAAGTATAATAATTTCTTGTACTAATACTACTACTATTTTTACTCGGTCTATCAAAGTAACGGCCGCTACAATTACGACCGCATCTGATTCAAGTAGCAACATTAGCGCCGAAACAAAATAATAACTCTTACTGCTAGACAGCCATGAGCGCTATCTTCCCTACCGCTACCACTGCTATTCGAATTAATACTACCATTTCTACGGCTACATTCTCTGCTGTTATCACGATAATACAAAAGGGGACACTATTTTTTCTAGCCCAGTCTAACTCAAGATTCTTTCCGACACACTACACTTTTTATCAATACTGTCAACTTACTCAGCTGCGATGGTCGCCTAACAGTCCCTGCTACAGAGGCACATTTATGTTTGTTCAAAATTCACAGAAATCATCTTTTTCTTAATTGATTGATTCGTTTTTTACAGCTTATCAACCCTTTAATGTCCGTAAATATTTTTAGGGTGTAAGATGTCTCTCTTTAGACATAATAATAGTTTAGTGATGTAGCTCATACTATTTAATCTATCTGGGGGAAACAGTGTAGATTCATACTTTTCCCATGAGTATTTACGCATATATGGCAATAAGAAATCAAGAGGAATTGGAATTCGGCTCTCTGACTAATATTCTGAGCCATTATCAATTAGAATATTAACACGTCAAAGCTTAGACCACCTGGTATTCCCTAGCGATTTATCTATCTAGACACTGACCAGGGGCGACCTTGCAAACTTTGGTGAATATACAGGAATCGGCGTTTCAACATAGTGTTGCCGTAAACCCATTAGCTTTATTCTGCAACTATGCTGAGTGGAATTCAGTAAAAGTTTCTAGGTGAAACGACATCACTTACTGTGATCAACAGTTTAACAAGGCCATAACACACGTTGAATAATAATTTTATCACTCTGTCGGGCCAGGAAAATTTAGCCGCCTGAATCCATCTTGCACATATACAAATCTACCATCCGTCCGTGCATCGAATACTGCTGTCATATATGATCAGGCGCCCCCACTGTTCATTTCAGTGTTCTCAACAGGCTCCAAAGTAGTATCAGTAATGTGATCGGTAGCAACTTGGCGGCTCGACTCCAGCAACTTTCTCACCGACGAGATGTGGCTTTCCTCTGTCTGTTCTATAAATATTTTCCTGGATTCTGCTCCGACGAACTTAAGTCACTGGTGCTCCTGTCAAATGAGTTTACTCGTACAACCATACTGGCAACTGGGTCCCACTCATTCGCAGTTAGATCAACCAAATACAACCGGAAATTCTACTCCACAGATTCTTTTCTCGCATTTCCCGCCTGTGGAACTGTCTTCGATTTTTTTGCTTTTCTGACCGCTACAATTTCCAGGAATTTAAATGCAATGTCAATACCCATCTCTTAGCCACTCGACTCTAGTTATTTCTAAATTCCTCTGTATATCTTTTTTTCTCTCTCTACTTTTGCAACTGTCATCACACCTGTATTGATATCCTTCTCTTGCTCCTTTCTCTGACACTCCCTGTAACGGGTTCATCTCTCTCTTTACTCTCCATCTATCTAATCTTTTTGTCTTTTTACTCCCACTGCGCATCAGTAGCATTACCGTCTTATTTGGTGCGAAATGATTGATAAAAAGAAAAAAGAATAACTACCAAGGGTTTTCGAAATATTTCCTGATGAAATGACAAAGGTGAGTTTCGAACCACGTTTTATGAACGGAAAGCGAACGACTTAGTGAATCAGCCGTACGACAATAACAATGCATAACAAAAAAGACAGACATATGAACCTATTACCAAAAGTGTTCTAACCTCGGTCGATAACAGTGCTTTTTTTAATGAGGGAACTGCTTTATCGGGGTGATAATACGAAGTGCTTTAAGAATATTCTCCGATAGCATTACTTATCACAACAGTTACGTTATTCTTATTGATGTGTCAAGACTATAGTGATCATGGCCTTCCACATAACCTTATCCCTTCTAGCACTTAACTACCCTTTTCCTCGTACCCCAAACCTCCTTAAACCCACTCTGCCATCTGCTCAAGTCCATCATGTATATCGCACGTTTTTCTCCTATCTATCCCCTTTAACTATCCCATGGGTATCAGATTCTCCAAGCCATTCTTCCCCATTAATGTTCCATACATTTCAGCTGTATTTTCCTGATGTTAGGTATTAGTTTCAGTTTCGTTTCCATCCTCCCCAAAACTTCGTGTTCAGTCCATGGTATTCCCACCATCCTTCTGTAAACTATATTTCAGTTAATTCTAGACTTTATTACATTTTTGGCGAGACTGCCCAGCATTCACTGCCACATTGCATGACAGATATCACATAAAAATCCAGTACTCACTTTTTTGTTTCCAGCAAAATTTTCCTGTCTCTCAATACTCTAGTCATCTTCTGGAAGGCATCGTTGGCCATGAAAATACTCCTTCGGATCTCAGTGTCGCAGTTACCGTCCTCTGTTAGAACTCTTCGAAAGTATTTACATTTCTATACATGCTTGATTTTAGTATCCCCTGTTTGTAGATAGCATTTTGGCCTCCTATTTTTCTGATAACCATGAATTCAGTTTTCTTATAATTTATATGTAGTCTTTTATTTCCGCTTTCTTTAACTATCTCCTATAGGAGTTCTTGTAGTTTTCTTTCTTTGGCAGATACCAGCACTGTATCATCTGCATATCTTATTGTTCCGACTGCAGCTGTCAATGACGAATCCTGACAGGACTTCGTGCTCTCAGAATTATCTCAGTGTATAGCTTGAATAGATCTAGTGAGAAACTACGTCCTTGTTTTATACCCCTTTCTATCTTTGTATAACTACTGAACTTGTTTCATGTCTTTACATGGTTATTGATTTCTGTAATGTCTTTCTCGAATAAGTTTATATCAAGTCACTGTGGCTTCATTACCAAATTTAAGAGAGACAACACGTTTTTTGAATTCAGAGAGTAACAAAATTTGGAAATGATTACTTCGAAATTGTACAAGCCACAATGCCACTAGATGTAAGGTGTTACGTTAAAAGGTAGATCATATGCATCAGAGGGGAAAAACATTTGGAAGTATTGTTGTGATCGAGGAAACATTCTTTTGGAATCCTTTCCACAGAGCAGTGGTTCGAGAGAAGAATTGTTTCGAGTCGACTTTTCACCGTTGGAATATGGAAGGAATGTGGCTGGTTTGGTACACTATAAGCAGCATAGTCAATCCTACCCGTGAAAGTTAAAGTTGGTGGAGTTAGGTAATATAGTTCGTCCGAGCACTTTCCATGGAAAATCATCATCATCATCATTCTGCGGCCTCGGCCGAGATAGAACTCACTACACCCTTCCAGTATTCCCTATTTGTCATAGCTCCTGTAAGTTCTTCCTTGGAAATAGATGTATCTCTGTGTATCCTGTCTGGAAATTTAATTTACGAGATCGATTGGGAGATTATGGGTGCCTCCATAATACAAACAATGAAACAATTTCATCTGTGGCACATGCACAATGCCCAGCAAACTGGACACGTCTTTTTTTAAATAAGGTTGATACTCTTGGTAGGTCTCCATATATCATTTCTAAAGTTGGGTTGTTTCGCCATGAAAGATCAAGTACTCTTCTGAAAAGACGAGTATATCATTCATCTAAACGGTGCTGTTGTTTTGCTGAAAGTGTCCAAGTTTCAGAGTAAGATTGGTTCAATAAGTGCGCTAAAAACTTGGACTTTGATCTTACGATCAAGATTAGATTTCCAGATCTTATCCATTTTGTAACAAGCAGTCCATGCTATGCCTTTTCTGATATCGAAGTCTTTTTCAGAATTCTTGATGTGTGATCCTAGATATTTGTAGTCATCAACGTGTTTAAGGATGTTATTCGAGAGAGTTTTAATTTCATGATTGCTGCGAATGTTAATTAGCATACACTCAGTTTTGGTTTCATTCGGGTGAAGCTCTGAACAGTTTGCTGATGATTCAAAAGAAGATAGGAGTGCCTGAGCACTAAGGAGGTTGTCTGACAACAGCGCAATGTCATCAGCAAAATCAGCATCGGTAATATAAAGTGCAGGGTAACATGAACTTCTTCTAGGCTGATACGTGAGTCCATTTACTTTTATTGTATTCACAGAGATGCGCATAATGTAGTCTATTACAATGATGAAAAGGAAAGGGGAAAGTGTATCGCCTTGCAGAATACCAGCTAGAATATTAAAAGGCTCTGTTTCACATTTGGAGTCAGGACTGTGGCTTGTGTGTTTGTATACAATACTTTAATGGCTTCAATGATTTTTACTGGTATGCCATAAAGTCCAAGAATTTCGAACATAGTCTCGCGGTTGACTGAGTCGAAAGCTTTACTAAAGTCTACAAATGCATGGAAAATAGGAATCAGAGCAGTTAGAGGCTCGCCGGATCCCGCCTGTGTTGGAGAGCTAGGCGAGTGGAAAATAATTTGTCACACACAAGGATTCGGAGAAGCTTTTAAACATTATCTCGACTGTAAAGAGAAGTCTGGGTAACTCCTGCTCAGATATTATAGCAATACAGTATTTTTCGCTTCATCTTTTTGTTGTAAAGGTTGAGAATATCATTAGTTGTCAGGTATTTGCTGAAGCGATACAGGTAGAATTGTAGGTATCGTAATGATTCATTTAAAAAAAAATTAAAAATAGCACCTTTTAATTAAATATTAGATTATTTTCTTATAGAAATGTTTTTCCTCCTAGGTGATGTGTTTTTTTCCCATGAAATAACCAATTATGTCCTTCATTACTTCCTATTCGTTGTAAACGTTATCTATTTGACATGTTTTCTTACTCCGATCTGTCATTATTTTAGACATGCTCATCATTTAGGGAGACCAATAATTTTCGCTGTTCAAATTTTCTTTGGTATATCTTGTCAAATCTTTGAAAACTATCTGCTACATTGTCTGTCTAATTAATTTCTGTTGCCTTTTTCTGATTCTAAGTCCCATTTTGGTTTCCCTTTTCATTAAAGCTTCCTCTTTGCTAACTGGTTCCATCCACGGTTTTCTCAGCACCTTTTTGTAAAAAGACACTTCTGTTGTCCCCAATTGTTCTTCATCTTTGATGAAATTATCCAACAGTCATCTACATATTAGTGGAATAATATTACCCAACATTTCAGCAGTGTTTTGTTTGCTTCTTACAATTTTCATGAATTTTATTGCATTGCTTAACATTTGACAGGCATCGCCTTGAATTCGGATTTCGTTCTGGCAGTTAAAATATTTCGGAGATATTTATATTTCTCTACATAAGTAGATATACCAGTTACGATAGTTCATCAAAATTTAGATGCAAAACAGAGTGCAGCAAATTAAATTTAGATCATTTTCAATGATGCACCCCTTACCAATAGTAGGAAAAATATATGAATATTCTCAACCTCTCCATGTAAATAACTTTCAATTAAATTTTCATTGGTAATTATATATATATATATATATATATATATATATACAGAACTGATAATTAATTCATTATAGATTTGTTCATTAACCATAATTTCTCTAAACACATTTTCTTGAGAGAAATATCCATCTAAAAAAAATATGAATATTCTCAACCTCTCCATATAAATAATTTTAAACTAAATTTTCATTGGTAATTATATATATATATATATATATATATATATATATATATATATATATATATAGTGTCATCCTCAGACAGATCTGTTTCGCTGTATCACAGCTCATCAGTACCGATTGCTTTTTAACCCAGGATTGAAAACCGACTGAATTGGCGTCAGTCGGCGATTCTACCTTTGGTCTATGGGCGTTCAGTGGAAGAAGGCAGAACTTTTAGCGCGTATATTATCATTATACACGCTCAATAGCCAGAGTGCTCTAATTCATTTTACTGAATGAGTGATGCGTACATGCCAGAGTAGTCTACCATTCTTCCAGAGTGCTCAATCAAGTTGTGATATATAAAATAAAACAAATTCCGATGTTTAAATTTTTTGAATGCCCATTTCTACGAGAACTATCTAAGGGAAATTTCGCGTTTCATCAGCAACCAATTTATTATAAAAACCAAAGACAAAATGAAACAAAGATATTTAACCGGAGGAAGTTCAAAAAATATTCATCATGGAAAATTAAAGGAGTAGGATTAATAAGAAAGAAGACAGAAACCTATGTCTATTTTTAGTTTTAGATTTTTTGAAAACCCCTACTTCTTAACTGAATCGAGAGTTAAATGTTGAAAATTAGCCTTGTCTGGCTCAAAGAAGTGTTAGGGGAAAGAATATAGAAAGGAAGGAAGTAGAAGGTGGAAGGGGTGGTTGACAGTGAAATAAGCTGAGAAAAGAAAAGAAAAGAAAAGAAAAGAAAAAAGGAAAGAAGAAAACAATCGTGTTGCAAAATAAATCAAAGCGGTTTTATTTGTTTGAATATGTGATGAAGGTTAGAGAAAATATCTTTTTGGGGGAAACCTAGACATACAATTTAAAATTTCAATAAAAAACTAGATTTAAATTAAGAAAAATAAAATTGATAAAAAATTAATAAAAATTAACTAAATATAAAATATAAAAAAATAAATTATGAATATCATATAAAAATTTTTAAAAAGTTAACTTTTAAGGGTGTATCAATTCAACAAGTGTACACACACACAAACATACACACTCAAACACAGATACATATACATAAATATGTACATACATATATTCACACATATATACATACATATATATATATAAATATATATATACACAAAAAACACCTCACAGATACAGACACACACATTTGGAATTTGTTTTATTTTATAATTGGCTCTGTAATTTGAATATAACTTGCATTGAGCCCTCCACCTTGATCGGTTTTAATATTAATGAAATTAATATTAATTCAAATCGGGTTTTGGGATTTACATACCTGCTGTTCCTTTTGGATTAAAGTTATATATAAAAAAAATATATATATATTAACTGATCGTTGATCCATTATAGTTTTGTTCATTAACCATAATTTCTTTAAACACATTTTCTTGAGGGAAAAAAATTCATTTAAAAAAAGTCATTTATATATAATATTCAATTCTTATTGATGGCGTTAGGTGATTTATCATCAAATATAGGTAACACGCATGTTGCTTTTTATGCTGATATAATCATACATTAACTTTCCCAGATACAGAATCGTTGGTTTCAACACGCAGTTGTTGTTATATTCACATGAAGTTTTGCTCTTCCAACTTTCTTTGCAAGAAAAAGGCCACTTGCGTAGCAGTCATTCAGTGTTTGGCGTCTTTAATGATATTTGAGGCCTGTCCTAATTAAGCATCCTCAAATGCATACAGTGCGGCTGTCGAAATGTTAAATGATTATGACCATTGCTGACAAGTTTGATTAATGCGTTTGGTTCTCATGGGGCCGACAATGTCTATTGAAGCCAGCAAGTTACATGCAATATTTATTGCAAAAATGGCAAAAGTTATTCTGTACAGGACCTGGTCGGTTTTGTATATTCTTTTCAGCTTCCTTTAGAGTTTTCATAAGGCGGCTGAGATCAAAGCAATTCTGAGACGAGCGCTAATTTAACAGAAACATGTATACGAACACGCGTACATACACATATATAATTTCTGTATATCTATTTTCCGGTTATATATGTCCAATATGGTCAGTAATTATTCTTATGAAAACATTGTTTTCTCAAAACTTAAGATTTCCACTTAAGATTGCTAAGAGTTGATTATTATTCCCGGGTGAGGAGATAGTCAACAGTTGAACAACCAAAGAATTTTTGAATGATTTAAACAGTCTAATATTATTGACAATTTTTTAGTGAATTCATAGAAAAATTTTGAGAAACTTCCCGAAAATATCATCTTCTGAGACATATTATCATCTTCCACAAATCGATCTCGAGCGTCACGGTCATAATCTCTAGAGTTCTAAGCACGCAGTCATTTATATATGTGTGTGTGTCTGTTTGTGTGCGTGCGTAAGCTGTTTTTTATGTATGTGTTCAAATATATGACATCAATCGTACCAAGACACGCGCATATACATACTGATATATATTTATATAGGTACGTCTGTATCTTTGCATGTGCGTTCGTGTATGTGTCTGTCTGTCTGTCTGTGTGTGTGTGTGTGTGTGTGTGTGTGTGTGTGTGTGTGTGTGTGTGTGTGTGGGATAAAATATTGTTTTACTCATTGATATTCTTCTAGGTAAAAGAGCAGAATATCCAACAACGATAGTCTGTTTCATGAAAACTTCATTTAAAAGATAATTTTCAAGCAGGAAAAAACTGTCGCCTTTTGTTATTGACCTCAGTCTCAATTCATATATATATATATATATATATAACGAAACTTGGTTATAAGCAACCGACAATTTGTAATGAATTATTTTGAACATTATTTTTACCGATACTCGTATTTAGAATATCTACTTAAATACGAGTATCGGTAAAAATAATGTTCAATATATATATATATATATATATATATGCGTGTGTGTGTGTGTGTGTGTGTGTGTGTGTGTGTGTGTGTGTGTGTGTGTGTGTGTCTGTTTGATTGTGTGCCTGTGTAGAGAAATAGTGAGATATATATATGTATGAGTTTGAGTTTTGTTTAATGGCATATCAATCTCTGTGGGCTATTTAATTCCAAAAATGTAGGTCTTTTAAGGGTTTTTTTTATGTTGGCCTATAATGAGAAGGTTGATTTTGTGACTTTTTAATGAAATGTTTCTTTATCATTTTAGAAAACTGAAAACGTCTTCTAGTTTTGTATTCAAATGTGTTTTGCTGAGAATAATGTTTTCTTTGAAAGTGTTTTATGGTAATAATTCTCCCTTCAAAAATATATTGTTGCTAATATGTATCCTTCAAAAATGGATATTTTTCTACAAAAATCTATTTTTATGATATTATTTCCATAAAAGTGTATTTTTATACTTTCATAATATTTTGACCTCATTTTGGGGGTTAACTATTTTCCAATAGCTGGGACCCCTAACATGTGCTACCACTCCGGGTCAGGGTGGACCTGGGAACAAAAGCAATTAAGAGATAGTTCACACACACTCAATCATAGGCCTTTTATAACCAGGACCAAGAGATATATACAGGCACAGTGTAGTTTGAAATCATTTTGCACACACACACACACACACACACACACACACACACACACACTTTTGATTCTATGTTTGTGTGCTTGTCGCATGTTTGTACGTCTGTAACGGTAGGAGGCACGATGGTGCTTAAAAAACTGAAGCATAAAATCAGTTGCTCAGATAAATAAGAAAATGACAGAAAAGATCGTTTTTTATTTCCATGCCGTGTGAGTTAGTCAGATATCCCAAATTTAAAACGTATCATACAACCGTTGATTAATTTTGGATATTTTCAAAGACCTCAATTCTATCGTCAGTGTGATTTTGGGTATTAAATACGTTTGAACATATACGTACGTGTTTGTGTCTCTGTGATAAAAAAAAGCTAAAATTTGTACTAGGCCCAAAATGTTGAATCGCCTTAGTAAATTTTTTAGTGGGGTGAGTCAGTAATGATTAGAAGATTTAATTATATTTTAAGGAGTATGTTTAAAAGTGCTATTGTTTTTTTTTGACTGGGTGGTTATTTAAGTACAGAAGAAAACGTTAAATAATGTTAAAAACATGTAACGGTAACATGTAAGAATCTGTAATTCTAATATGCGTTCGGAAAAATGAGGTTATTCAATATTTATTTTTAGATTAATGTGTGGTTCGTTGTGTTGAATAAAAATGAGTTCAATAATTTACTTTTTTTTTTGCAATTTGAATTAAGGATTATAATATTCGTAGAGAAGAGCAGTCTGAAATAATTACAGATTATCATTATTATTATAATATATATATATATAAATGTATGTATATATATATATATATATATATATATATATATATATATAGTCATCCGCAGACAGCTGTATCACACCTCATCAGTACGGTTAGACTCCGATTGTTTTTTAAGCCAGGATTGAAACCCGACCGGATTGGAGCCAGTCGGCGATTCTAACTCTGGGCTATGGGCGTTCGGTAGAAGAAGACATACTTTTTAGCGTGTATATTATCATTATACGCGCCCAATAGCCAGATATGGCAAAAGAGTTATCATTTTTACTGAACAGGTTCATGCCTACTTCGAAGTAAGTGACACAGCCTCGAAGAGTGAGGGTATCATGACAGTGTCTTCACGAAACTTCGAAGTTGCCATGACCTGCTCGGTTATAGTGATAAATTCTCTGCACTAAAACTATCAAGGCTTTATCTCCACCCTAATATTGAAAGTTTCGCGCTATAACCTTGCTTGCCAACATACCCTTTATAAGTACTGAAAAACAGCAACATTAGCGTCAAACAGTATCATAAATAAACATTACACACACACGTTATTCAGATCAATTCCTTTCCTCGTGTGAGTGACATCTATAGATACATTGCGGGAGGCGCATGGCATGGACTAATGCCTATCCCGATACTACTACGGGTTGCTGATTCCTTAATTCTAGCATAGAATATATGGATCGGAATCCGGCAAGATGACAGAATAAAGTAAAATAACTAAACAGGAAAAAAAATATCACCAGACGGATGTGCGTTGTGGTAGGAATGCGCGTTGTGGTGGGAATGCGGGTTGTGGTGCAGTGGAAATCGACTCGAAATGGTAAATCGGGGAGCCGAGGTCGACTTCCAGTTGAATTCCATGCATTCACTTACAAATACTCTTGGGAAAAGGTAATAATCCGTCTCTTCCCCACAGTTATGGGTTAAATAATAGAGCAGATTGAGTTCTATAGCCTTGGCTCGCAACCATTATACCACAGAAAGCAATGGCAAACTATTGCGGAATAATCTTTCGAGACATGATCGCCCAAAGCGTTTATCATTTCTAGCAGTTAACTGATTGAAAGATCCTTCAGAGAATGGGAGAATTTTTTTTTAAAATAACAGAGACAGTGTACTGTTATGCTGTGATTTTTATTTAATTCTTATTGGCCAGATGTATGTTACGTGTATTAAATCAACATATACTTTTAAATAGACCTGCGAGGAATATGTTGTGTGCAATATTATATGTGTATGTATGTATAGAAACGCTTGCCTCCTTAGTTGTATCGTTGAAAATAACGTTAGACGCTTGAAACAGATAGATCTTTGTTACTGATCACAGGAATTGTGATCTTCGTGATGAAAGCCGGTTATCTCTAAGTAGATAGATAGATAGATAGATAGATAGATAGATAGATTACGTCGGTATGTTTGCAGAAATATACATATACCGTTATAGGAAATGAGAACGCGTATGCATTGTAAAATTGATTTTTTAGAATGTTTACTTGAAAAAATGTCACGTTTGAACTGGTTATATAAAGCAAGGATTTTTAATTCAAAAACGCCTAGCTGTCGTGAAATGCAAGCAAATGTGTGACGTTGACTTAACTTCAGCAGTGCATTTGTATTCAGATAACTCCAGATTTTATTAAGAAATTCTTCCTTTTACCGCAATTCACAAATACCAACTCGTACATTTAAAGAATGTGTATTTTATTTAATAATTACACCTCAAACAAGGCAGTTTTAATGCCACTGGTGCGCTGGTGGTTGGTTACACAGGGAAAAAGTAATAGGAAAAGAAGGGCAAGTTATAGAAAGTGTCAGGAAAAGGGTAATAAAAGAATGAGGATACTGGTGTGATTGGGGTAAAGTTGATGGGGAAAACAGCTTGAGAGAAAATTAGTGAGATAGGAGATGACTATTTACCTTACATTCAAATTATTGGAGATTGTAGCTGTCGGGGAAGCAAGTATACGAAAGAGAATTCCAGTCAGGAATTGCAAAAATAAAAGCTGTAAAGTAGAAATTGCGGTTAAATTTGATTAGTTTCACTGTAAAAGGGTGGTACCTACTCGCTAGTCTAGTAGCTCGAGTAAATTCATATATAAAAGGCACTAGTTAAGTACATTGGCGCTGAAGCCGTGAAAGTATTTGTAGAAGAGACAAAGAGAAGTTACATCACGCTGGTGAGAGAGCGAGTGCACCTGAGCTGCCAAGTCAGGATCAATCACATTACAGATTGTACGTTGGATTTGGTCAAGAACAACGAGTTGAATATTTTCTAGGACACAAATTCTTGGAAATATTTGACCTACTAAAATAATTATTTGACTACATTCACTTATATTTACTTACAGTGACATGCATTAGTATTCTTCCCTTAAAATGTCACACATTTTGTTTTGTTATAAACTGGAATTGGCTGTTTGGCATTTGATGAATAAAAATTGCACAAGAATTAGAAGGTGCAAAACAATAAAGCTAAGGAAAGGCAGTTATATTTTGGATGCAAAAGAATCATCGCTCCTAGATTTATGTTGAGGCGAATATTGTTGCCTGTTTCTTTGTGTGTTCAACCTCAGTCAGATTGTGTGGATACCATGTTTAAACACAAATTTACCAATCTTGGCAGATATCCTAAATTCCATTTAAATCTGAACATTGACTGGGCTATTATAACAAATATGTATGGTTAATTAACAAATTGTATGGTTAATTCTGAAACTCCACACCAGTCTCAAACATTTTGTAGATTGGAGCTTTTTTTGTAGGATGATCGCCTTTTATTTGGCTTCAGCCATCATTCCAATCAACTCTGATCAGTTTCCTCTTCACTGACGAAGAAAAGGATCTGTCATCAGCAACTTTTACGGTGGAGATGGTGTGTTGACATTGTTGTGCATTTTATGTTTCCGTCACATATAGCGAACTTATGTCAAGATGGCGTAGAAAGTTAAATTATTATCTTATTTTAAAATAGCTTCATTTTCCATGTTTGCTGTCTCCAACATCCATTTTAGCAAACGGCAAATGGCTTTCCTTCTCTCCTCCCTTATACCGATTCACCTTTTTATACGGGATAGCTAGCTTTTCTCTCAATTCTGCAAATGTATTCCATTCATTGGTTAGAAAATTTAACTTTAAAATTTAAAAACATTAAAATTTAAAAATTTCACACTTGATTTTAAATTTTTGTCTTTGCCTCGATTTTCCTAAATTTTTTTCAGTCATTCTGATCCATTTTTGCTGGTGTGAAATTTTACTCTCTGCGTTTCAGTTAACTGTTTGATAATATAGGCTTTGTATCCCATAAACGTAGCATGCTGAATATTACAGACAAACTGATACAATTATATAATCTGAAAATTTTGCATAAAAACTGTAACACAATAACGATGAGTTATGTAATATATAGCGCAATATATACTGTCAAAAAATATTTTTTAAACTTATTTTGACAAATACTGTCAAAAACTACATTTTTAAACTTACACATTTTAGTAGTTTTTCCTATATATATATATATATATATATATATATATATATATATATAAGTTGTAAGTTTAAAAATGTATTTTTATCAGTATTTGTCAAAATACTGTCAAACAAATACATTTTTAAACTTACAACTTTTTAGTGGTTCTTCCTATACATATTAAGACAGTGGATCATCATTATGCTAAATATATATATATATATATATATATATATATATTGGCTGAAAGCATTTTTGTAAAGATGGAAAATAGAAAAAATAGAAGACACAGACAAAACGACCAACCAGTTTCTATAACAAACTTCATCAAGGCCGTTTGGGAAATTTATTTCATCCTTTTTCAAAATATTTAAAAAATAAAGATGGAGAATATAAAGGAAAGTGAATAAAAAGGGCAGGCATTAGAGAGTGATCATTGGAAGCCCAAGTATGCAATCTCTCTTTTTACAGAGAGACAGCCTTTTAGATTTAATATACAATGATTCTACTTTGCATATTTTAAATACATACCCAAGAATTGATCATTAATTTCATAGATTAGATTTCAGTTATTAGGTTAATTTGAACCTGAAATTTTCAGTGTATAACCTTTGATCAAAACAGTATTCACTACGGAAATATTTTCACTGTCAAGGAATGATGTATTGAAAATAAATACTTGGTTTTAATAAATATTTTCTTTGCCATATCTCTCTCCTGTCACTTTCTTGCTACATTATATATATATATATATATATATATATATATTCTTCAATACTCAATAACATAATTATTGAAAATAAAAAACAAATCATAAGGAACTTTTAAATAGCAAATATGCGGCAGGAGTTTCCATTACTGGTAACACATTTTAATAATTGTTTGTAACGAGAATGAACTGAATTGACACTGACTAGCTAATGTCCCTCTAAGGAACTAATGAACTGACGCTGTCTTGCTATAGCCTCTCCTCCATGAGTGTGAAAATATAAGTTATATATATATATATATATATATATATATATATAACTCTCTTTATATATATATATATAACTCTCTTTATTATAATAGGATTGATAAATAAATGCGTTTAAAATATGCACACACTTACGCATGCGCATACGCAAAATATTACATGCAGTTATACACACATGCCCTATGACTTTAGAAGAATCACTAATGCAGCGATAGTGTATGTAATATATGAATCATTTTCTTACAAAACATTAAATTAAAACGAGGAAGCTTTTCTTTTAGGAAACGTTGATTTGTAATCATAGTTGTATGTATTGTGGTCCCCCATTATGAACTAACTTAGATATATCAGCTGCATCACCGGGATAAAAAGAATGTATCCTCTTAACCACCAGTTAGTTATTGTGGGCCTCAGATTAATTCGGTGGCATCCCCCTATAGATAAAATGTGATCGGTTCAGCTTTGCACACGTAAGGCAATCAGATAATAAACCAAACTAAAAGGGATGAGACAGTTGGTCACATTTTCGCGAGTAGAATCCACACTCGGAGCAAATTACTAAACCATATCCAATCCTTGATATTAATTATCAAATACGAACTTGAAATACCACCAATAAAATCCATACCTAGTAATAGGTGAGAATAAGGGGCAAAGCATGCACCTACCCATATATTTTATAAACATCTTCTATTAAATATAAGAGACAATGAATGTCTATTATGTTTAATCATGAGCCGTTCTAAACGTCGTATTTTTGCTTTAATTTCAGTTGAAAATAAAGACAAAAATTCTCCAATATTTGGATAATTATTTATTGGTTTTCTTCTAAGCTTTCGGCTCACATGAGCCATCTTCAGAGAGGTAGTTTAAACTGAAATATTATAAAACCCACCATCACCGACGATTTTATTTGTGTTGACATAAAACTCCGCTTGGCAACGTCAATAGTTACCAAAAACAATAAACGCAGTTCTTAAGTTTGCGATGCGATTTTATGACGTCACACCGCGGGATAGCGCGAAATGACAACAAAACCATGTAGTCAAATGCAATGTAATATGTTATTTCCTGTTTTAAAGTTGATTTTATTGAGTGTTGGTTGTTTTGATTTGATGTACATGGCCTCCAATATCTGCAGGTTCCTCTTACTGTGTGTATGAGTAAGGATCACCGTATTGTTGACCAAAATCTGTCTGATATTACCTACATGTTTATGTTTTTCAGAGAAATGTCGTTTAATAGTACTCTGATAAGAAAGATGACATGTATATATATATATATATATATATATATATATATATATATATATATATATATGACTTGCACTATATATAAATATGCACACGTCAAACCCTTCATGAAGACGAATTTCAAATAGGAAAAAAACAATTACTCTGCCTGCTAGTTAACTAGATATTATATCATGTATTTAGAAAAATGTCACTTTTTGAATAAACCAGAAAACTAGCGTTCAAACTAAACTCTGTCAATTAAAGGAAGGTTAACATAAAATAATGAATCGTAAATAGAATATTATTTATTGTATGTGCTCTCTACAAATTAAATAAATTAAGAACTAAATTTGAGCCTTTCATTTCATTTTTTATTAAGAAAATTGAAAATATGCTGCTCGTACACGAGTATGGCTGTCTGATAGTTTCGCTAATACCTTTTGCAGACGCTTGATCAGATTTATGTTTTTGTGCTGTTAAGCGAGATCGACTAAGTTCTGACATGTGACCACACATCTAAGCACAGATGTATTATAAAGTGTGTGCTTCCTAATGTATCTATGATGATCGAACCTTAGTTAAATTTACTAGAAATGATCTCATAATTAGAACAGTCATTACGTTCAAACACTCGGTTTCAGTGACATGTTATTTAGTGCTTGCCCAACTATCAAAGACTTCCACCCAATGTCGACTACCAATTTTCTATCACAACTTTTTGCTCAACCAGTTGTATGGTTTTCACACACTCATAGTACTAACACTGCGTTGGTTATTACGTCAGACATTGTTACATATTTTGTATTGGCTGTTGCTATGAATTATTCTGTCTTTGTATTGCTTTTTAGTTTCGCAACGTTGCGGAAATGAATTTTAGAATGTATATATTTTTCATTTCTAAAGATTATGAATTTATTTATCTATATAGAGAAAAATAAATACCCAGAAAAAGTGAGAGTGAGAGAGAGAGAGAGATAGATAGATAGAGAGAGATAGAGAGAGAGTGGAGAAAAAGAAACAGAAATAACTGAACTTAATAAATATGTTACTTTTTTGATATAACATCTCAGATTCTACTTTGCATATTTCATCTACATACCCAAGATTGCATCATTAATTTACTAGACTGGTTTACAGTTATTAGGTTAATTTGAACCTGAAACTTTCAGTGTATAATCTTCGATCAAAACAGTATTCACTACGGAAATAATTGCACTGTCAAGGAATGATGTATTGAAAATGAATATTTCGTTTTTAATAAATATTTTCTTGCCATATATCTCTCCTATCTATCCCCTCTCTCTATCTCTGGCTTTCTCTCTCTCTCTCTCTCTCTCTATATATATATATATATATATATATATATATGTATACGAGTTAATATCAAATATGAATGTGAATCCGACAGAATAATAAGATAAAGAACCAAAAAACATGTTTAGCAATAAATTATGAATCACTTTTAGATTTTATTATATCTTATTTACTGGTTAATATATAATAAAAGATAACATGTTAGATTGATAAACGTATTCTTATATTTATTTTTATGCACACACACACACAAACACAAACACACACTTATATATATAAATATATATATATATATATATTATATTTTAATATTTATATTATAAATAGTTCTAATAAAAATATTTTATATCGCAACACAAAAGCTGTCATATGTCAGTACTAGGTCGTCAGGCGATGGTTGCTCAATTTCGATGGGAATAACTTTCATCGAAATTTAAAAACAAGTTTAGCAATGTTCTTGTGAAGAAAACTTAATTTTGTCTTTGTGTCCCCACAAGCTAACTGTCTGAAAATGAGTAATAAATTGTTTTTAAGTTTCAAAAATCATTAGCATCGTCAGAGATCTACCTTCGCGTGATGAAGTACCATTAATAATACTGAAACATGATAGCTTTTGTTTTGCGATGTAAAATGTTTTTATTAAAACAACAAATGTTACAATAATAATATTTCTTTACTTTGTATGAAGCACTTTTAAAAAACTAAATGCTACAAAATATGTATTTTAATTCTATTTGTAATTATATTGACTATGATATATATATATATATATATATATATATATATATATTATTAATAATTGTACTTTAGAATATGTACAAAGTACTACAAAATTTCACATTTTGTCTCTGAGGATTGTATAAAAATTGTGCTAATTAAGCTAACAGGGCTAAAATTTACACATAATACACACACACAGATATATATATATATATAGTGAAAGCCACAGATAGATAGAGAGATAGATATAAAGACTCACAAAGGCATAGTTGTTATATACATTAACCGTAAGTAGATATATGTTCATGAAATTGGCGTACGACCAATCTTGTAACGGGAGGCAGCGTACTGACGCAATGATTTATCTTCGGGTATCTGACCTGAAAACTTTTCCGATTATCTCATTTTCATCTTTTTCCCAAACCATTTTTCATTGCTCTTCCACATGAATAAATGATATGAACTATCACTTTTCGTTTGGTCATCGAAGTTAACAAGGCTTTGACCCTGATCACTACTTAAATGGGTGACTGCTAAAAACACTGGTTATTCAAAGTAGCTTCGCAGGACTGATACACTTCACCGTTGTTCAGTAGTTATAAATTCTTGTCAGAAGTCATTAGTACTGTGGTTTCGTTCTTCAGCAGATGACCTACATTTATATAGCTATACCCGATTAAAGTGACCGGAACAAATATTCCTGTGAATAAATGTGAATAGTTAATATTGCATCTGCCTAGCGATTATGGATAAATATTCCCCAAAGATATTTGACTGCATTTAAGATAGTTTGGGCAATATTTAATTGAGACCTATTCATTTTAATATAACACGGTACATATTCATAATAGATTAATCTATTTTCTTATCAGAATAGACCTTTATATAATTCATTGAGCGGAAGGTACACGGCGGAAATAGTATCTGAACGGTCCATGATAAAATCACTCAAAACCAATACACCTACTTAATAATAGGAAATTTGGCTAGTAAAATTATTAAGTTCTAGACAATTCTAATACCTCGGTATATGCACCGATATGATCAAATTTATATATAGGAAATTAAGTATAAGATAAGTAGCGCTTGAGGTATTTTGGTCAAAAACCGGAAAAATGATTCAAAACGAAAAAAGTAACTCTTTGAAATTGGGATATACTTTCTTTATCATCATGTTCATCATCATCATCTATGTGTTGTGTCCCTTCAGAATATTTGTGATCATGGCTCACAAATTATCCATATCGCTCGTTGCTCTTAATATTCCTTCTCATGTTTTTTCACTGAATCCACGTTCCATGTTGCGTTATGGGCAGAGCCTTAAAAATCAATTTTTAGGTCTTCCGGTATTTCGCTACTGTTGTAGAATTTATTTATAATTTCTGTTATTTGGTCTACGCCGAAATCGGCTAAGACTTCCAAATTACTTATTACAATGCCGTCTAGTCTAGTTGCTCTGTTTCTATTCAGTTTGGCTCGTGTAAATTCCAATTATTGTATTGTAGCTCGCTATCTCCTGTCGTGGAAGAGAGCGCTGATATTTTTATCCCACCGCTGAATTGTCTCCTTCTTCTTCTCTACAAGTGTTATATCCTTGGTTTTTATGCATCCAGTTGACGAGCAAATTTTTGTCCTGTTAGCTCTTCATTTTTTTATGGGTGTCGCTTTTATCGGTCGCGCTCAATGTCTATTTATGCGCATTTGTGTTTGAGCCATTCCTCTTTTGCCTGTTTGCATTTTCAGTTCAATGTCTTAGCTCTATTTTCCGTCTCCTTTCCATCATGTTGAGAACCTCATCTGTAAGCCTGCAATTTTTCATTTTACGCCTGTTTTCCTTCGGGAATATAAAATTGGCCTATATCACTAAAATTTAATTTAGGCGGTTTAATTTTTAGTTTCTGTTTTCAATGTGTCCTCCGTATACTTATTCACTAGATCCTTATATTTTTCCCGCAGGTTAGGGTCATTCACGAGTGTGTTGTATTGCAGCCTGAGGGCTGCATTAGGCTTTTTCATTCCCTGTATTTTCATTCTAAATTTTTATATAACCGGGAGGTTGTCGATTTCACAGTTGGCATTGGATAAGTTTCCAAATAACTACTTCATTCCTGAATGTCCTGTTTATTTTTATCTAATCAATATCCCAGTTGTATTCACGCATTCGTTTGTAGATGAAGATTTATTTTTATTTACATTATTTATATTGAAACTACTGTCCTGATGTTTGTTATTGTTATCACAAGGTTGGCTATTGTGTCGTATATTCTACCTCGGTGTTATAGCAATTTCGGTAACATTCAGGGAATTCTGAACTGAGTCTCATTTAATTTACGGGGGAGAATGTTCTCGTGATACGAGAAACGAGGTATCATTAGACAATGGCAATGAAACGATAACTCTCTAACCGAGTAACGTCTCAGGTCAGTATTTCTTGTAGGTTACCTCTATCAATATACACTACATGAAGTTTCTTGGGAACAGCTGCCGAAACATAGCAATAACTAAAACAAAGATGAGAAAAAAGAGCCCGAATAGGTGTATTTAAACCATGACTTTCATCCATATCAGAAGGGACTAAACTGTATAAATAATATTTACATGGTGCGATGGATAAATTGGCGAAATTTTATAATATTTTAAAAAATTTCGTTGAGTGCTGGGTGTTTGTTCCTTATTTTGTCGATAGTACAGTTATATTAGCGCTATTTGGACAACGTCTGTGTGAAAAAGAAGAACATAACTGGTTTACAGTGCGGCGGAAATATAAAACCTATATGCTGTACTGCTTGGCATTTGCACCGGAAGATCCAATAAGAATAATTCAAAAAGGTGCTAGACTAGATAATTTTGAAAATGTTGGAGAAGTAAAAAGATTATTACATATTTACGGCAGCTCGGAAAACTCACTCTGATCGTTTTAATGAGAAATGACCTTCAAAATTTGCTGTTGAGATCCAGGCCATGATTAAAAATAATCACTCTCAGTCAATCAGGTCCATAGCTAAAAAAGTAGTGTTGCCATAAGTCAAGAGGGTAGAAGACTTTATATCGGAAAACAGGATTCCTCTCCATCTCACACCAACAGGAGATCAAATTATGGCTGTCAGACATTTTCTTCGACCATATTTCCACTTTCATCTTGTCACCTATCAACCCAGACTGCAACTCCTTGATCATTATATGTGTGGCGCATTTGAGCTATTGACAAACAAATTTTCTTGCAAGATCAAAGATAAACTGAAGGCAAGGATTAAAGCATTTACCAACTTAAACCAGAAGATATTTCAGAAGAGTTGCAAGTGATTCCGAAATAATATGGAAGCCGTGATGAAAGCCAATGACGATTTTAGTGACTAAACATACTCTTTAGTATATCAAGATATTTTTATGTAATTTTGGTATATATATATATTATATATATATATATATATATATATACGTTATAAAACATGTCATTATTATTTTCATTTTTGCCTAACTTCAACGAAAAGTTATCTTTTTTATCCTGTTTATTCGAACTATTTTTTTCATTCATGTTGTTATCACAACTTTTCAGCCATTTTGTCCACTAGTCTTCCACAGTTGTTTCGCGATATAATTAACCAATTAGGAATTCTGAAGTAAACCTTTCTCACTCTATGAAGGAGGCTGTTCTCGTCCCATTGCACTTGCATATTCATAAAACTACTATTCGTCCGCACATTGAATATTCTTGCCATATGGCGTCGAGTGCTCCGGCTATGCATATCGAGTTTCTCGAGAAATTCCAATGAAAGATCTACAATGTTATTGATCCTGGCTTGGCATTTCGACTCCAGTCACCGATGTCACGTAGCTTCCCTCTTTATTTTTATAATTATTTTCATGTCGACTTTTCTGACGATCTTTTTTTCGTTGGTATTCTGATCACGTGAATTTAAGCGTGCTTTAATGAGCATCTAGGTACCATCCTGTTAAAGGTGAAATAGTTAAATGCAACCGCCACTTATACTCCATCAGATTCTTTTCTCGCAATTCTCACCTATATAACTCATTTCCGTTTACTTGCTTTCTTGCTTGCTACAATCTTTGAAAATTTGAATGCCATGTCAATTGCCATTTTCCGTTTTCTTGAATCCCGTTCATCTTTTATTCTTTTATCCGTACCCACTGCATCCAGTCTTGTTTTTCACTGTAAATCCTCTGCACAGGTGACGGTCACGTCTTTTTGGGGTGAAAAGATTAGTTCAGAATTGCTTGTAGGTTACACAGATCCAATTAGACTGGGGAGTTCAACCTACAAAATGATGTGATGACCAACATATAGATGATAACATTAAAGTTATTTAAAGAATCTTAATTCCTAAATTAATGATTGAGTATACTCATGGTGATTTCAACGACAGTAAAATATATGTAGAACTACTCCTGACACATCGTTAAATGTTTGAGTTTATCAACGTTAAAAAAAATTTGCAATAACAATCATGAAGATGAATGCAGGTCGCTATTTTAATAGCTAGTTAAAAGATTTGAAATTGACAACTTTTCCATTTCCCTGAAACACCTGTAAAAAACTTTTATCGTCTCTTATTCTTTCAGTTATTTTCACACTGACATGTCTATTTTTATCCAAACATTGAAAACAGAATACCGGGAGACGTTAAGAACTGCTATTTTCTCTTCTTTCTTTTTTTTATTATGGTCTTTCCTTCTTTTTTCATTTTCTCACTGAATGCAAGCAGCGTCTCTCATATGTCCTTTGTTTTACCATGCAATTAAAATAGAATAATCTATTATGAGCTATTGACAGGAGATTTTAAACAGTGTTATGTTTGTTTCTTTCTTTTTCTTTCTTTCCCTCTTTCTTTCATTTAACACTGTAACTAAGTAGAGTATTTTCCTTACTAACCATACTAGCAAAACAAAATAGTCCATTATGTGATATTGGCAGGAAATGTTAACATTGCTATTTTTGTTTGTTTGTTTGTTTGTTTGTTTGTCTGTTTCTTTTTTCTTTCTTTCTTTCTTTCTTTCTTTCTTTCTTTCTTTCTTTCAATCATTTTTACACTTAAACCAAGTAGCATTTCTGACTTATAAATTGATTTTACACGCATTCAAAACGGAAAAGTCCATTATTGATGTGGTTTTGGCAGGAGAAATCTTTCTTTCTCTCTTTGTTTCTTTCTTTTTTTCACTAATTTTTACATTGGAACAAATTAGCATTTTTAACATTGCTTTTTCAAGCATTCAAAACGGAATTTTTTTCTTTCTTTCTTTCTTTCTTTCTTTCTTTCTTTCTTTCACATAGTGTATTTTCCTCTCTACCCACACAATAAACTAGGAATAGTTATTTATTTATGAGATATTGGCAGGGTGTAATGAGCTTGCGAACTAAAGATGTCACGAATGGAAGGATTAAAATATGAGTGCTAACCCAGATAAGAAAGATGGTCCAATTTGCAAAGCATATACTAAGATACCAATAAAAATATTTTAATTGTGATTAGTTTATATGAGATCTATTCATCACTCATCATCAAGAACAAAATTGACATCACAATATACTTATATTTCGAATATCATAAGTGACGTAGACAGCTTTTGATAGTGCTTTTCTAAATATAGCATAGCTGTGGCACTAGGCCGAAATTAAGGGGTTCCTAGTGAGAATCAAACTCACTAATCAGTTCTAATTTTTCTAGCGAGATAATTTAGCTAACCATTATAGCACGAGAAGTATCTTATAGTTTAATTGCAATTGAAAGATTTTTCAAGATAGTTCAAATTTAGCTGAAATATTTGTAAGGAAGTAGGTGTGAAAAGACTCTTAAAAATATCACAGCTTTAAATAATGCACAGTAACAAAGAAAAGCATAAAAATGTAAAAATATGTATGTTCTCACAACGAGAATAAGAAACGAAATACAGTCCAAAGAATTTGTTGTTTGCCTGACCGCAGGTCGCTAGGTTGTCATGTTTGGACTGAGACCTAGTTCTTCATAGAGTTTCGGTTTGCAAACGCAGTGACTATATGGCGCCAGTCTATGCTCTATGTATAACGTAGTTGGGAATATTCGGTTTCAATTTCCAGGAAAAAAACTCGGAGAGGAGTACACTTTTATGTGTACAAACATAGCGTGTCTGTGAGAAAAGAAAGTAATCGAATGGTACACCAGAACAATTGCATTCACTGTCTTCCTTAATGCAAAAATTCTGTAAACAGTTTCAGATGGAATATGAACAAAAAAATGGTAGCATAACTTTCTGAATTGATAACACATATAATATCGTGCAAATTTCTGAGGAGAAAAATCTACCTCTTATTTACATCTACGCTGTTTTATAACCAAGTATGATTTAGTACTGGCGTCTATAATCTTAATAATATGATAGCAGACGAAAAAATAAAAACTACAACTTTACACAAAGTAGTAAAGGAAAATGGTTGTGCGTGATGGTGCAGTGGAAATCGGCTCGGAAAACGGAGGGCTGACTTCGAATTATAATTAAATTCGTTGCATTCACTTACGCGCAAATACTCTTGGGGAAGATATTAATCCGTATCTTCTCTTCTCAGATATGGATTAAATGGCCAGAGAGATTGGGTTCTAACAGAAAAAGTAATGGGAATAAAAATGCGAGAAAATATTCTGTCCAGTTAGCCGTCTCCCTTTTGAGACATGGTTGCCCAAAGCGTTTATCATGTATAATTGGGTAAATTAAGGCAAGAATATATAACCAATATGTAAACATTTTGAGTTAAATCTCTGGCAGAATACTTGAATTAATTCGAAAAGAGCCGAATTAATTAAAAAAAATAATAACCAAACGAGATATTCCTTGACATGGGCAGTGGAATTAGGACATAAATTTTTTTCAACCTTAACAGCATTGACATAGAATTGATGAGGTCTGGAGGGCACAACATCCACAATGTTGTTATATTAGCGACATCAATGCAGACAACTCTCCGTGTGTAAATAATGTGAATAACATATATTAACAGTAAGATATTAGAATGCATAATTACTAGTTTTAAATGTATTCTCAATGGTATGTAGTATTAGAATCAAAATTAACGATATTTAATGACCTGGGTAGTGTAAAAATAACAGATGCACGAAAGCGTACTACAAAAATCAGATAGTTGAAAGAAACTCTGAAAAGTTGCCTTCCAGAAGCGAGAATTGATGCATTAAAATATTTCAGTCTGCAATACAGAAGAAATTAATACAAAATGTATTGACTTTCAATGAGGCGTAAATAACTCACATATAAAATAGAGGCTTGTCCAGAAAGATGTCTTGTCCTAATGACAATTTCTTTAATTACTGTACAGTAAGATTCGCACTGCACAACTTTCGAAAGCCACTGGTGGTATAGGGTTACGTTAGAAGGCAGTGTATAGGGATAGTATTGGGGGATAACGGCAAATCTTTGACTTCAACGTGTTAATATTGTAGCGTTCATGAAACATCCTTTTGGGAGTCGGTTCCACAGAGCAGTGTTTCGTGTAAAACTGTCTTCTCAACGGTGGAATAACGAGGTAATGTTGGTGGTTTGCTACAATATATGTAAAATGATGAACATACAATGGATAAAACATATGATCACCGACTATGCTTCAAAGAAAATAGAAAGTACACTTAAAGTGACACTTACAACCAGAAATGATTATTACGTTGACACATAAAGAAGAAAGAGGAATTAACAGGCAACATCAATTAGTGTAATTATTTTTTTTAAATGGATGGCCCAATAGGAAAAAGATAGATTGAAATCGGTCAAAAGATACTAAGATAGAAATAAAGAAAATACTGGACAACCATTATCACCCTCGTATAAAATCACGATATTTACATAGATATCCATATGATTGTCGTGGTAATCGCCCAATGCAGCAACAGCAACAGTCAATTCGCAAAATATACCAATATCAGAATGCCAATTCCTACGATAAAGGGTTGCGTTCCTTGAGTGTCCTGATGATGAGTAAATCATGCCTCCATATATGATTCCTTTTTTTGTTTTGATTTTTTTTTGTTTTTTTCATGATCATCCATGAGACATCAGTGAAAGTCACAGAGGAATTTAAAAGGATTAATATTTCATGGAGAGAAAAGGATTAATATTTCATGCAGAAAAAAGATTAATATTTCAAACAGAAACAACCGATTTACAGTAATTTGCACAATAGTTATTTTAAATCACATGAAATCACCTTTGAAAGAACCGGGCGATAGTTTAGTCTATCTACTCCAATTGAAAAAAAATAAAGAGAGAAAAGAGTGAAAAGATTGGAAAGCGAAAACCGGAAACCGCATCCTAAACAGGAAACAAGGGATGAGCCTCTTCAACTGTTCAATAGACGGGGGTGGAGTGTGAACCGGGCGATAGTTTAGTCTTTCTACTCCAATTGAAAAAAAAATAAAGAGAGAAAAGAGTGAAAAGATTGGAAAAGAGAAAACCGGAAACCGCATCCTAAATAGGAAACAAGGGATGAGCCTCTTCACCTGTTCAATAAATGTGGGTGGAGTGTGAAAAAATAACTGTATATATATATATATATATATATATATATATATATATATATATATATAATTAGTGCCGCTACAGAATCTTATCAGAATATAAATTCACAAAACTTTTTTTTCAATCTCATATATATATATATAAATTCATCCGCAGACAGATCTGTTTCGCTGTATCACATCTTATCAGTACGATTAGACTTTCGATTGCTTTTTACCCAGGATTGAAACCCGACCGAATTGCCGTCAGTCGGTGATTCTACCTCTGAGAAATGGGCGCTTGGTAGAAGGAGGCAAACTTTTAGCGTGTGATATACCATGTATTCATATGCCAATAGAGAGAGTGTTCTAATTCAGTACTGAATGAACGATGCGTAGATGCTAGAGTAGCTACTATTTTTTGAAGCCTACCATTCTTCTAGAAGGCTCGATCAGGGTGTGAGAGCGTAAAAACATGGAAGAGGAATATAAAACTTACTTTTTTAAAAAACTATTTATTATTTTACAAAACAAATTATTTATATGTAAGTTCTAAATTTTTAAGATCTGAAGTAAAATGCCATTATTTTCTACGGTAGACTGGTTGCCATCCAAAGCTATAGAACCCTATCTGTCCTATTAATTAACATATAACTAGAAGGAAGAGACGAATTAATACCTATCCAAGGGTATTTGCGCGTAAGTGAATGCAAGGAATTCAACTGAAATTCAAACTCGGCTCCCCGATTTCTCGTTTCAAGCTGATATCCACTGCACCAGAACGCACATTCATATTTACTTTACCCATACAAAAAAATAGTTAATTTTGTCGTTTAATTATGCGATTCAGTCAGTCAGTTAAGTGCGACACATAATACACACTTAGGCCATCATGTCTCGGAAAAGATATGGCTGACTAGGCAGAAGATTTTCCCACATTAGTTTGTCATTACTTTCCTCGGTAGACTGACTGCCAACCAAGTTTAAAGTAGACAAACTATTTTTCTATTTAATCCATAGCTAAAGAGAGAAGCAACGAATTAATACCTATCCTGTGGGTATTTGCGCCTAATTCAACGCAACGAATGTAACTGGAATTTGAACTCAGTTTTCTGATTTCTCCTTCCGAGTCGGCAATACAACGTACATCTTGTGGAGGGTAGTTTCTCTAAAGATTTTCCTATTGGACCGACATATTTGTTTATTTGTTTTATTTCATCAAAGTATCACTTTTTTAAAAATACATAATCTGGCCCAGAGACGCAACTGTTGGCATGATGGTGTCATGTCTCTCTTACAAGACCGGCTTTAAATTAAAAGCTTAAAAATATTTTAATAAATATTGTAATTATTTATACTATTACAAACTATACCTTTGTTGATATAATGTCAAATTTTCTGGAGTTTTTCAGTCAGAGTATTCTTCATGTAATTTAGAAATTAATACTAGTCGATTGTACTTCTCATGTCTACGTCCCTTGATATCACGCTATTTCTCAGTTAATGCTTGTCCTCTTTCCACTGTGTCAAAATCCGTAATAGCCATCTGTGGGTGACAGAACACCCGGATTAAAAGAGAGTATTTAATGCGTGGTATCCTGTCTCCAAAATACAACACAAATTTTAATAAAAGACAACGCAATAAGAAATTTTTGCAAAAAAAAAAAAAAAATAGTATATTTAACAACATACATAAGGAATAAACAATTTGTATACTTTTTATATTTTGTCTGATAGATAAATGTCTTTTAGATTTAAGTCAATGTGGTTTGAACAAAAAATGTCTATGTTTCACAGTTTGTAATTCAATAGATTAGCAGGGTAATGTCTGTTTCTTTTTTCTTTTTGTGTCCGTCGTTCAGTAGGTGGAAAAGGAAAGGGGCGATCAATCTAACGTGAAAAAGACGATGTGAGTTAGAAATAACAGATAAGAGGCAAAAGGGTCAAATAGAAATGGTAGTAAGTAGCAGAAGACGGGTGTGTAAAAAGATTAATCAATATACTTAACTAATAAAATCTCTATTTATTTCCCTTTTGAGGCCGGCGAGAGATGTAAAAAGTTTTTTTTATGAGGCAGTTGAAGATGTCTTCTTGTTGTTGTTGTCTTTTTCCTTCTTCTTCTCTTTTGTATTGGTTGAGTCTGCGACAGACCTGTCTGTCTGTTCTTTGACCTCTCTGATCTCTGCGCCGTTTTGACTAACTTTGACCAGTCAGAAGACGTCCTTAAGTAGGTAATCTCATCATGTGACAGGATCCGAACAGCTTTTTAATTTTGTAGGTGTGAAAAAATATTGACTGACGTCATAAATCAGTTTGCTAATTCCTATCCAATCAGAATCCAAAATCTTAGTTTTCACACTGACTTGTGAAATTTGCCTTAGTCTGTGTTTTTTTTCCAAAATGTTTTATGTCGTTCTGATATTTTTTTTCGGGTGTACAATATTACTTTTTGTGTTTTAGTTAATTGTTGTGTGATAAAAGTTTTGTATCCTCTACATCCGCGAGATTGAACTAACATTACGACCCGCCAATCTCACTAATCAACGTTTTAATCCACTAGGTAGAACACTGCTGAAAATAGAACTTGGAGCTTTAAAATGCAATACACTTATTGCCTCTTTGCAGCATTTTCTGTAATATTCCGCTTAAAATCCTTCTTAGTTATTTCCCATTTGTTTCTGCTGCTGATGAAACCTTACAGTGAGACAATGCTTTCAAGATGTAGTTTCTCCTTCTTTCTATGTTATTAAATATCTTTATTCTGGCTTCCCGAATTCATGGATTTAATCTGAAAAGAGATTATGAAATTTTATTACCAAATATATTTATCAAGAATTATTGCTTTTTTAAAGTTTCTTAATGCAATCAAAGTGCAAGGTCTTGAAGTTTTCTTCAAATTTTAGCATATTAAGATAAAACTGTTCTTTCGATTCCATTAAAGAAAGGGAAATATGTAGAAAAACTATGTCTATAAATATCATAAAAATTCCTGAAATAGAAATTTACAATATTTTCGAAAACACTTTTTGTTTGAATGTCATTATTTACTAAGTAATGTATGCTTAGTTTTGAATACTTAATTAAAAACTGCGATAAATTTTTCTGATTTATATATATAGCTACATTTGATTTGCCTTCTGATCAATGTCTTTTAAGGATTATTTATTCTTTACGTTAGGCATATTCTTTACTTATCTGATTACTATATATCATTATCAATCATATTCTATACTTTTTTCACAAATACTAATTTAAGGCTATTATATTCGCATCCGGATTTAAATTATTATTATGTCATTTTTCATCATATTTCGATTTCTGCTTTGGTCTCACTACCAACCAAGTCTGCGGGGAGACCTAAGGCAGGTAGTGGCGTGTTGTTATGGCTCCATTTCATGTTTTTCTATCTTCCCTATCATCCCCAGCATTACATAGATAAAGTTTCCCTTAGTGTGTGGGCTGTACTTAATAAGACAATTTTTTGTATATCTCTTAAGCTGGGGTTTCCAGGGATTCTTTCAATGTGTTGTTTTGTTCCATTTTTTATCATTCCAAGTGCACCTACTATCACTGGCACAACTCTTGTTTTCAATTTCCACATTTTTTCTATTTCAATTTCCAGGTCTTTATATTTTGACAGTTTTTCAAATTCCTTGATTGCTATGTTACAATCCGCTGGACAAGCCATATCAATTAATAGACAAGTTTTCTCCTTCTGGTTTTTAACAATAATGTCTGGCCTGTTTGCTTCAATTTTTCTGTCTGTGTAGATGTAACCATAGAATGGTTACATCTTCTATTTCTGTAACCGGTGCTGGATGATGTTCATACCAGTGTTTGTTTACAGCTTTTCCATAATGTTTGCACATTGTCCAATGTAAATATTGCCCAACTCTATCGTGGCGATTTTTATATTCGTTTGGGGCAAGCACAGAACAGCCTGAGATTAGGTGGTCTATTGTTTCTTGGTGTTTATCACAAAACCTGCATTTTGGATCCATATTATTATGCATAATATTTGCCTGAAAGTTTCTCGTGAAAAGACTTTGGTCTTGTGCTGCAAGTATAAATCCTTCAGTTTCAGACTTTAATCCAGATGCACGTAACCATCGATGAGTATTAACTTTGTCAACATTGGATTTATTGGCACGTACTGGATATTGGCCATGCAGAGGTTTGTCTTGCCAGCGCTGTTTCATCTTTTCAAGAGCTTTATCTTTGGCTTTCATTTTTATATTTTTTGCCGCAATAGTTGGTTCTTGGCTTCTGTTTTGCTTTTCTACAGAATCTACTAACTGTAAATCTTGTTTGAATTTACTGCCTTCTTTTATTATTGAATATCTTGTTTGAATTTACTGCCTTCTTTTATTATTATTATTATTATTATTATTATTATTATTATTATTATTATTATTATTATTTTTAATTTTAATTTTTATCATAATTCGATTTCTGTTATAGTCGCACCACCTAACCAGTCTGCGGAAAGATCTAAGGCAGATCTTGGTGTGTAGTTATGGATACATCTCATATTTTTTCTAACACCCGTAACGTTACATAGACAAAGTTCTACTCAATGATAATCTTTTTAAATCTCTTAAGCTGGGTTTTCCGGGGAATCATTTGATGTGTTGCTTGTTCCATTATTTATCATTCCAAGAGCACTTAATATTATTTGTACTATACTTGTTTTCAATTTACACATATTCTCTATTTAAATTTTTAGGTCTTTATATTTTGATAGTTTTTCGAATTCCTTGGTTGCTATGTCACAATTCGCTGGGCAAGCCATATCAATTAGTAGGGTATTTTTTCTTTTTCATTTTTAAATATAATGTCCAGCCTATTTGCTTGAATTATTATTATTATTATTATTATTATTATTATTATTATAGCAGCTTATAAAAATTTACAGTTTGTTTTTAATCTGGCGGTTTCAGTCGCCTTAAAAACACGCTTTTATTATCAAGAAGATAAGTCATAAGAAGATAGTCCGTCATGTATATTGGCAAAAAACATTGATAGGCTCCCATGTCTTCTATGGGATTCCAGATTTCGTAGCTAGCTTGTGTAATTGTACCGTCTTATTCACTTGAAAATTCACTTTCCATTTCTCCCATCGCGCGCTGGTGTTCTGGGAAATATAGCATCAAGCAGACATCTGTTGTAGATTCTTATACTCAGTTTTCTCCCCTCGCAGTTCCGACTGCGATGGAGAAAAAGTTGAAATCTTGGATGGCATTTTTTAGAAATACATATGTACATAGCGTTTTGAAATGATACGTAATGATCAAAAATATGTAAACGAAAATAGTAAACATTGTCCCGAGAAGACTATTTTTTTGTCAAAAGTTGACTGGAATCTTTTTTTATAGATTTGATGGATGTAAACAGTTTTCTCTTCAATACGCGACTGACATTTTAAGTACTTTTTTCAGCAAAGCATCTATTAATTATTCTTATTCTGTATATACAGGGTGTACCTTAGAACAACAGTAAATAAGAGGTGGTTCCATTCTCCTCATAACCTCCCAATCAAAGGCTTTGCTGCCGGATGCAGTTTATAATTATTAACAATTTGTTATAATGAAATAATTAATATAAATGCCTTTCAAGTCACTTGTTTGATCGGAAAATAGCAAAAACTATGATGTCTTAGTTCCGACAACGAAGACGAGACATTTACACACTCTTTTTCTAACCATTTCATTCCCGCTTCTACGCTTCACCCATTGCTGGTCTTATTCCTCATTCATAATATGGATACTGGTCCGAGAACCCATCACTCCATTCTGTCTACTTGTGATTCACCAATCGGAAAGAGGAACCACCAAGACACCTTTTGGGTGGTCATTTTTTTCAAGGGAGTCTACGTTTACGTATATAAAAAATCCTTGACAAAACTTCATGTTTGACGATTCAATGTTGGCTGCCGACATGATTCCAGAATAATGCTGGTCATTAAATTTACTCAAAGATAGGCTGGAAACAAGATTCTTGAGAATCCCTGGTCATTAAATTGACAAAAGATATAATAACCAGCCTATCTATTCATCTCATAAGGATGTGTGAGAAATCTTAATTCTACAAATGTCAAAATGTCAAAACTGTTTCCTTGGTAAGGACATGAAATATTTTATTTCTACCACAAATAAAACTTGATGTTTTTTCCAAAATTATTTCTATCAGATGCCATATTCCTAGAATTATGGTAATGGAATAGCGTTGAATAAAACCTCGAATAATTCATCTGGTCGTCATTGATTATCGCAGCCTTTTGTATGTGCTTTCTTTGTGATGTTCGCCTGAAAACCAGGGAACTGTAATATATTATATGATCATTTGTTTTTATTTTGATGGTTTTCATTTACTTTAGATTGAAAGAAATGTTGAATTTTGATATGCAACTAACAATTACTACGAAGGAAATGTTGTCGCACATTGTAGTATAAAATATAAAAAGAAGTAACTTCTTGAAAAGATATTCAGACTTTTAAATTGATTGGCGAAAAAAAAAGCCATTCAATCTAATTCGGCGGCTTCCCTAGTTAAGTGAAGCATCCTAAGAATAATATATGTATACACATTTAATAATTCAGAAATAATCATTTAAATTTTTATATTTAATTATAATAAATAATATGTAAATGAATTACTCCTCGGGTTACAAATTAACGAAACAATCTTTTTTTTAAAGATTCTATCAAACTCATTGCAGTTTAGAAAATAATCTCATGTTCATTAAGTTACTGCAAATGTTACTGGTCATAGTACTATTATCAGTTTCTTGCTTACACTATGTATATTTTCAATCAGTTATCCTCATCTTATTTAGGCCTGTTGTGTACTCTGGTCTTCTTCAGTTTATATATTTTAGAATTTAGAACCAGTCCTTTTATTTTTTCCACTGCGGTAAATTTTATTTCACTTTAGTAACACAACAATGTAAGATTCTGTTCACCTGTGTTATTGAACTGACAGTTAATGGGCTAAGTCACTGGATTACTTCAACCAATAATTTTATCCACTAGGCTTTGCATCACCTGAAAATGGACGGAGGATACGATGTTGTTATCTCGTGAATTTGATAATAAAAATGAGAATAATGGTCCGATTAATGAAAACGGGTAGGGAGTTACAAGACGTTATCTCAGAAATGCAGATAGATGTAGTGTTTTTTAGTATCTCATGTCCACTAACTGTTATCTTTCTTTTGTAGGAAACGGAGTTTCTTAAAGTTTTGTTTAAAGTAGTACGAGAAGTCAACATCTTGACAATGTTATTTTTTCCTTTTGAATGATATGTGTTATCTGTTAAACTGTTGCTGTTTTTGAAGATGATGTGCTTTCCTTTATTTGGTGACAATCTTTTGTTTCCGATTCGGCTGCGCAAGCCGATGACATCTGGTGAAGTACAGTATTCTTTTTAAAAGAAGGAGGATTAAAATTTTTTTTGAATCATTGATCAGAGAAACGGTTTGATCTAGCTGATAATTTAGATATTTCGGAATGTGTTGCTTGTCAAAAAGTTCATACATATGAATGTCCTGATTTTATGAGACTATTTAAGTATATGACGAATGTTTATAGAAATAAATATTGAAAAGTAGCGTACACTATTTGTTACTTTCCTGTATTCACGCATGATCGAATTTATAAAAGCTTTGTATTGTTTCATGCAATAATTACCGAGCCTGCTGGGTAGTGTGAGTTGATCTCGAGCAATTATTATTCTAGCATCAAATAGAGAGTGTTGAAATGTATAAGGCATATATTGAGGAATCTAGACTTGAGAAACTCCCTATTCACAAGAGATATTGAATATAAGAGTGACTCACTTAAATAATGCATAACTTATCTAACGAATGTTTCATTACTTTGAGGAACAGCGATTCGGTGTTATAGAATATGCACAAAATTTACTAAAAGCTACAAAATAAAAGAAGTTGTGGGGAGGCATGTTCACAAACACCCGGAAGAGGCACGGCACATAGTTGAAAAGGAAGTCGCATATACACATACATAGTGATAGAAATTGGTATTGTTCCATAGTGATATATTAATGCATACGTATAACGGGCAGCTCTGTGCCAAATACAAATGTTTTGTAATTTGATTTTTTTTCTTTTTTAATTGAATACAGGATATTTTAAACTTGCTGATGAAATCAATACTGTGGAGCGACTGGGGGTGATGATTAAATCCCACATATGTTCAGTATGTTCCTCACGCAAACTTTCAGCTTGATCTTTATTTTTTCGACAATACAGATGAACATGACCTATTTTGGCTAATCTGGTTTTATTCTTGTTTTTTTTTTTACTTTATTACACGCAGAATATAATTTTGTGCCTAAATGTGCTACTGTTCAGCAAGATCAAACTTTTTCAGCGTCAGGTTAGCTAAAACACACACAAAAACATACACACACAAATTCGTAGGTCTGGTTTAACGCAGAGAAAATTGAAGTTGGACACAAACGTTACTAGGATTTATACGATATATCACATAACAAAGAAAACTTATTGAGAAGTGTCTACCATATTAAATTCGTGTAAAGTCTTTGGTTCAATTATTCCGGGAAGGTTAAAAGGTATGGTAGAAGCGAAAAAATGGCGACAGAGAATTATTCTTATTCTAAGTGACGTGTGACTTTAGCACGTGGGTGATTTCTATGTTCTTTTTCTTATTTTGTTCCCAATAATTTTTAACTGTTGTTTCATTTCCGTTTATATGTTTTTTTCTAAAAACTTATTTGTTGCTCGCCTAAAGATAAAACCCGTGAGAAAAAAATCCTGACTCTCGCAAGTTCAAATCAACTCCCTAGGGAGTTTGCGGGTGTACAGACATACGAGCTCTAGATGGGCCTATGTAGGAAAGCACCGTTTGTCATATATACTTGCATATATTCTCATCTTAAACCCGATTACTGAAAAAGCTTTAATAAACATGTTAGATTGTGATATGTTTCCTCGCTTTTTATTTATTCTATCATACATACATACAATCATATATATATATGTGTGTATGTGTGTGTGAGTGTTTCTGCACGAGCGTATGTTAGTAATATATATATATATATATATATATTTATTATAGTTTTGATTACTTTCTTTCAATTGAAATTGAATTTGCACGTCTTCTCTCTCCTATCAAGTTGAATAGCAGTATCTACAAAATTCAATAGCCTTCGTTGCTAACCAGTTTATTGCAGAAAATAACAGCAACCTAATGCGGGAAATGTTCTGTCTATTCTGTTATGAATTAAAAAGGGACAATCGTAACGCATGGATCACGTATGTCATTTTACAGACTGAAGACGACATGCATTCCTGATGAGGTTTCTCCTCATGTATATTTGAATGCAATGTTCGTAAGTTTTTATTTTACTATTCGTTTTAAAAGAAATATTTAATTATTTTTGAAACTTTTTTTCCAAGTAAATCTCAGAAATGACGTATCTAATTTTTTTTTATTTTATTGAAGAAATTAAACCATTCAAGTGAACTGTCCCCTGACACGGTACCTATGAAAAATGCATTCATAAATGTAACACTTCAGTAAACAGGAGTACAAAACTTATTTAATAGCAGTATTTTCTTATATATATATATATATATATATATATATATATATTATAAACTGACTATAGTTTGAGTTTCAGTCAGTGCATTATATTGTATTTTTGTATAAGCTACGAATAAAAATTCGTTGATATATGAATCTTTACAAGATGAATTTTGACTATCACATCAATGACTATTTAACACGCCCCCACGTTCATATTTCGTGTCAGCATGTCAGTGACTACTTTAAAGCTTTTCGAAACTCATTGTGCAGAAATATCTGACAGGAAAGCAAAAAAATAAAAATAAAATAAAATAAATCAACAAAACGTTAGAATTCCGAGCTTTTTAGCGAGGATAATATAATTTTTAGCTACGTAAGCTTTTGACATGCAAATTAGGTTTGCGTCGTACCAAAAGAAATATACAGGTATGTTAATTATATTTGCATGGTGAGTCTCGTATAATACGAATATGCATATATTTGTTCCGTTTCTTTCTCTTCCGTAGTTTTTTTTTCAAGTGTTTTATATGTTCCTTTTCTTTTTCTGCTGATGATATTAACCTATTTTTCTCACTCACTATCTTATTTAACTCCTCATTTTATTTTAAACTTGTATTTTCTGTTTGTTAGATACTATTACAATTTCATTCTTTCAGATAACTTTCATTTTTTTTTTAAAGTAACTTCGTAAAAAGAGTAAAAACAGTTTCTCCTTTTTGGCAAAATCACAAAAAATATGAGGGATATGCATTTTGGTGTAGAAGATATTGACTCAGAAAGATTAAATGAGAGAGCTGAGTTCGAATTCTAGTTGAATGCGTTGAATTCAATTACAAATACCCTTGGAAAAATTATTAATCCGTCGCTTCTCTTTTCAGCTATATGTCAAATTGTAGAACAGATTGAGATCTACAGCCTTGCTTGGCAACCACTCTACTGCAGAAAGTAATGCTAAACTACTACAAGAAAATCTTCTGTCTGGTTAGTCATAAGAGACATGATCACCCTAGCGTGTATCACGTATGGCATTTAAGTGAGTGACTGAAAGACATTAGTAATTCATTGAGGTATCACCGATAGGAAGACATGCATGTTTTTAATAGAAAACATCCAAAGCAAAACAAGAAAACAATTAAGACACAACATGCTATTGGATGTGAAAGAAGTGGTAAACAGACGTATTAAGAGGAGAGAAAATAATAGAAGAGTAACCAGGAATATAACTATTGTCATTACAGTAAAATTTTGGAAGACCAAAACTTGACTGAAAAGTAAGAAGCCGGAGGCCAGTTTACCTGCCATAAGTTCGAGAAAAAATATTACCATAGAATGCAGCTGATACAACTCTTGTAGGATCTCTATCCATATATTCCACTTGATGGGAATCTTAATACGCGTAAGCAGTAAATTTGTTGAATTAAATTCTGTATTCAAGATTTCAACAAAGTCTTCGGAATTTGAGAGATTGTACTAAAATTAATGTCAGAAAAATTCCTTATAGAATGTCTACTAATTGTGGTATCTTTATACAAGTGAAGCTCATATTAATACATATTGACAGATAATCTAAACAAGAAGAATTCCAAATTTATAATTTTGGTGGCCCAAAATTGATAAGTATGAACTAATAATCAAAATCTAACCAAATTATCAAATGCTTCAAATTTTTTGAATGACTTATTATTCGAGCTGAGAAGGTGGGAATTAATTATTTGAATATATGTCTAATATACCCTTAAATCTATAACTAAGGCTATGATAAAAATCTGAAAATATGGAGATAACATGTTAAGCTATTAACTCAACGTTTGTTTTATTATTTTAATCATTGGCATTGAAAGCAAAAATAAAAAGAATATAAAAGCGTTGACTTAAAATGTTATCTTGCTAGAGAAGATGGATTCAGCATAATATACAAAATTTGACAAAGCAAATGTGACAAAATTTTTGTACCCAAAGCGTGTGCTGGGTTTCAATAATTGGGAAAAACTGGTCGACATATAATATTTGCTGATAGAAATTATATATTTTATAACGCTATTCCGATCAATTTGTTAGTGTTTACAAAATATGTGCTATTTAGCAAATAATTTAGAATAAAGATCTAATTCATAACAATTTCTCATAATTACTTTATAGTTGTCTTATTAAATATATATAATGATATGCAAAAGAATTCTCGGTTAGACAATAAATTTCTGAAGTTTGTCCATTTAGTCAAATTTTAGGAGTGAGATTGTCTAAGGATATTTCAACATAAAGAAAAAGGTTAAACTTTATCATAGACATGGCGTTTCGTTCTCTTACGGATATTATCAAAACAGATGCGAGGATTTTAATTTGCAACACGTATTGACACATTGCGATGGGTAAAGGGCCACTTTTTTACATTTTCAATTTTTTGCATACGCGTTGAGTAATTTTTAATAGTGTTTACTGCACATTAATATAGAATAGGTTGGCACTGTAAATGAGAAAAAGAGAACTATTACGCAATTCACATTTTGAGTTTTTTTTAAGTATGACACGGCTAAAAAGCCAAGTGCAAACGAGTGTGAACTGCACCGAACAATCAGTTTAATGAGCCACATACAGAACAGATCGTCCGAATGCTGATGAATAGAGCGAGTAGCAGAATCAGGCCGGAGATAGGACAAGAATAGTGTGGGTTCGTCAAAGACACTGAAAAATGAACGTCATATTTATGGTTAGGATGCTCTCCGAAAGAGAAATACTAATGTAAAATGACCCGTAACCTTGTTTTATCGATTATGCAAAGACGTTCGACAAAAAAAGTCACAAGGAATTGACGAGATTCTCAGCAACCTCGACATACGAACAGGCAACAAATTCAGCAGATATAAAAAGATAGAAAGGGTCATAGACAAGGCTGTAACTTTTAACTGGATCTATTCAACTTGTACAGCGAGACTATTCTGAAGACCCTAAATGTTATGACAGGACTCATTATCAGAGGCCACAATTAGAACAGCATAAGGTACGCAGATAATACAGTGCTGATAGCAGACCCAGAAAGGAAACTACAAGACCTCCTACAGAAAGTAGCTAAAGGACAACAAATAAACAGCAAGAAAACGAAATGTATAGTCATCAGCAAAAAGAGCAGCTCAAAATGCCAAATACAGATGGGGGATACTAAAATCAAGCAGGTAAAAAAAATGAAATTTCTTGGAAGTGTTCTAACAGAAGTGAGACGCAGACATCCGAAGGCGAATTGGCATGTCAAAACCCGCATTTCACTAGCTGAGTAGAGTATTCAGAAACAGGAATATTTCGCTAGAACAAAAAAAAGAGTACTGGATTTCTATGTGATGTATGTTTTCAATATGGCAGTGAATCCTGGACAATATCATCAAAGATGAACAAAATACTTGAAGCAACTGAAATGTGATTCTACGGAAGGATACTGCCGATATCATAACTCGAGAATGTGAGCAATGATGAAGTTATGGAAACGAAAAGAAAATTAATACTGGGTATCACAAAGAGACAGCTAAAGTTCGTGGGACATTCAATGAGAAATGTGAGATTTGATAACCTGATACTAACAGGCCAAATAGATGGAAAATGAAACAGGAAAAAACAGTGGATAACATATTTGCAGGGCCTGAATAGGTGGATGGTAGAACAGGGGTTGCGTAGTGTAACAGAAGAAAGTGTGCTAAGCGTCACCAGGGAAAGGGTGACATGGAAACCCATGATCGCTTACGTCCTGAAAATACAAGGCATATAGAATAAGAAAGTGTGGTGCTATGCATTCAGGCCGGAAACTTCTTTACAAACATTTCAGAATTTTTGGCTATCCTTATGAGGACAGTGCAGATATGTTGCACGATGTTTCCACTGCAAATAAAGGTGTAAAAAGTCATTACTGGTTATAGCGACGTTATGCACATTTTCTCTTCGAATAGACGCAACACTGGGGCTTACTATATCAAATTCTTTGAAGTGGTGTTGGTGCCATATGTCATGAGGGTGGCTGCCTAAATCCCTTTTTCAGGCAACAGGAATCTGCATATTGCTACATAAAAAAGAACCCACGAATTGCTTTCAGATAATTTCAGCGAAAACATTACACCTTA